>PVHX01005852.1:46915-107646 GCA_004024805.1 Geosciurus inauris | reverse complement strand
TGAATTTCTATAACTAGTTATTGTCCAAGGAAAGAAGCCATGGGGTCATCTGGCCTCTGCCGTTTCATTCTGTAGGCCTCCATTTCCTCTTCGGTGGGTTCCCGAGTTTCATATATGCTATTGTAAGGCCGTTTCCTCTCATCGACCTGCATGATCTCCTTGACATGAAGAAGGCGGGCCTCCTCTGCATTCAGTGCCTTTTTCAATTTTTCATTTTTCTTTTCTTCATCATCACTATCTGAGCTGCTCTTTCTGTGCTTCTTCTTTTTCTTTTTCTTCTTCTTTTTCTCTTCTTTTAGTTTTTCCTGATGCATTTCCATAAGGGTTTGAGGTTTTTTCACAGATTCTTCTCCATTTACATCATTTATAATACAGTCTTCTGAATTAACAATATCCTTCCCAGCTTCTCCAGTACAATAGGAATACTTGAAAAAAGAATGACAGCATTTGTATCCCCATCGGCCATCCTTCCAGTAAGATCCCCAGATATGTGTGTGGTTGTGGATCTTCACATCCTCTTCATATTTGGAGCAGGCAACAGCTCGCTCTTGTCCTTTGATGACTGTACCATGTCTTGAGTATTCTACATAGTCTTCGGTCTGAGCTAAAAGCAATTCAGCTGGAGGAGCATCCAAGTGTTCTTGGCCACCATACTTTTCTAGGATGCTTTCTTTCTGCTGTTCTTTGAAGTCTTCTTTTTTGACTTTGAAGGACTTATACAATAGCTCTAGTTTTGTAGGATCTGCCTGTAGATGCACTTCAGATCCCTTGTCATAGGCTTCCCAGGCAAACAACTGTGTCTGAGCCATTGAGATGGTATCTCCCGTGTATCTAACAAAGTTATCTCCTGCATAACTCACTTCATCTGGATTCTTTCCTGCGTTGGCGTAAGGATTCTCCCTCATCGCTCTAGTTTTTGGATCATAGTAGGCAGAATTTGGATCTAAATTTCTCAAGTATTTTGCAATATCTTCTCGAATCCTGAGATTCCGGACAGTAATTCGTCTTTTAGAGTCAAAATTCTGTCCTGGCATGTCAATATCATCTGCATATTTATCTTCATCCTCATCTTCACTATTGTGATCTTTTTCCGTTTGAGAATTTGGTTCCTCTTCTCCCCACTGGTGTTTTGGAGAATTAGCTTGTTCCACTAATTTTCCAGAGGCCAATTCTTCTTGCAGTTTCTGGGCTTTCAAGGTTCGTTTGGCCAGATCAACTTTGGCATATTCTTCCACAATTTTCATGTGTTCTTCTGGATTATAGCCATTCCACCGATCTCTCTTTCCATCATAGTCAAACATCAGTTGAGGCTGGACATGTTCATCAGGAGCTATATTAGTACCTGTAAATTTGGCTCCAACTCGCCTCGGTCTCTCAAAGCAGTCTTTCTTTTTGTGTGTCATGGCCCCACAATTTTCACATGCTCCTTTGCGGTACTTAGTAGTTATAGAATTCTCTTTTACTCCCCTCTTGTACCATTCCCCAGATGAGCTGAATTGTTTTTGTTTCTCTGGTTGTGGTCTCTGATGCTTTAAAGTAGGTCTTTTTGATGGGTCAATATACCATGGCACTGAAGAAATATACTGAGGAATATGAGGGTTGATGTCTTTTCCCTCTTCATCAACTTCTGCTGGAGCATTACCCAGCTTTCGCTGTTCTTCTAGCTCCTTCTTCTTTCTCCAGTCCTCTCTAGTCATCTTCTTTGGTTCCTCCAAATTCATTTCTTTGGATCCCGACAGGGGTGCAGCATTAACCGTGTCCACAGCTGCTGCCGACATGATGACCTGGCCTCCCGGGTCCCGCAGCGTCAGACCCCACAACCACCCGACAAAATCCAAGCTAATCCAAGCCTGTTTTGTTTTTTGAAGTGGGGGAAGGAGCATTGCTTTGAATGCCTGATAGGTTCTGTTATGATGCACAGGCTTGGTGGGCTGGTTCCACATTGGAAACCAACTAGTCAGGAGGCTAAGCAGTGGTAGAGAAAGAACTTGAGTAGGATGAGCTGGCTGACAGGAAAGATGGCAGCCTACAGGGCCATCTCCCCAGGAGGGCGATTTCTGTAGGAGATGGGTGATCACAGGCTGGTGGGCACCTTCTTACAGGTGAAGGTGTGTGACCAAATGACAGAACGGACCCTAATCAAGAGCTGCTTTTCAGTTCTGCACATCTCAAGAACAAAGATGATTTCCTGGGGCTCTTCTTGTCATGAGTTAGCTTGCCCATAGGCGATTCCTGATGCACAGGCGAGAGGGCGTTGCTGCCAAGGTCTTGATGATCATCCTTAGGTAATGAGGGAGAACATACTTCACCTGATTGTTATGGCAGACAAAGGTCTTGGCATTGGAGACAAGAGGACACAGCCCCTGCTGTCAGGGCTGCACTGAGAGGCCAGGTGGGTGTGGTGGTAACAGTGCTATGTCCTTGAATGCAGCTTGGGTGGAGGTGAGAGTTTTGAGCCCGGGTAAGGGTTAAGGAGGACATCTTGGTGGTGAGGAGGTGGCAGGAAACACATGAGTAGATTCTTGAAGGCTGAGGCCAAGAACTTTGCCATGGTTATTCCAAGTAAAGGTGACTGACAGCATGTGGAATAACAGAGGGGGAGTTCAGCTAAGATTTTGGAAACCTTGAGGTGTGGCTGGAGTTGTGTTCTATGGATTTACTGAAAGAATAAAGGTGGCGTGGGAGTTAGTAGCGGTGAGGAGGACTGGCTCACCATGCCCTTGGGCCTTCCTGGAATCACTGCTTCTGCTAGTGGGGTCCTGATAGATGATGATCTAGCTGATCGAAGGAAGGTGAGAAGTGTTTGGTGGGGAGGAGTGCAGGAAGCCTGTCCAGCAGATACCAGAAAGGAGAGTGGGAGTTTTGCAGAACACAGGATTGAGTCAGGAGCGGTGAGAAAGGGGCCTGAGAGTCCAGCGGACCCACGCGCGGCATGCTTCCAAGGCTGAACACTTTGGGGAAGCAGGAGAACTGAAGTGTTTAAGGAGGAGAGTGAAGTGGCTTGGGTGTGGTGCTGGGGAGACTTGTTTGGAGGGACCAAGACCATGTGAGAGATGGGGGTGACCTGGACCAAGGTAGTACCCTCCTGGGGTGTGGTGGAGCTTCTGAAAGCCCAGGCCTAGAAGATAGCCTGGGGATTGACACGGGAATGTTCAGGTGGGGGTTTGTCCATTTATCCATCAGGTATGTGGGCACCTTAGAGCTTCATCAGGGTGACTGTGTCACAGTGAGCCTACTAAGTACCTAGGAGTTACGCATGTCATACAGTGGGGCAGGTGAAGGGGCCTGGATTCTCAGAGGTGGCTGAGTTCATGCTGGCCTGGGGGGTCCTGAAGGAAATGGCGAGCCTTTGAAGGAGGGACAAATTCTGAAGTGTCAAGTGTCACTGGAGACAGTGTGGGACTGCAGGCTGGAGTTGCAAACAGGAGGTTCGAGTGTCAGGTAAGTTGTGAGACTTTGAGGCAGTGGCTGGCACAGATCAGAGAGATTTGGGAAGAAGGAGCTACAGGACTCCTGTTGAAGTCTGGGGCTGGGTGAGGGATCCTGGGCTAGCCCTGCATGATGACAACAGCATTCAGTCTGCTGTCCAGTAAGCTGGCCACACAGCAACTGTGACTGGGTCACAGAAGAGCTGAAGTATTTTGATTCACCTTTTTTTTTTGGTACCGGCGATTGAACTCAGGGGCACTCGACCACTGAGCCACATCCCCAGCCCTATTTTTGTATTTTATTTAGAGACAGGGTCTCACTGAGTTGCTTAGCACCTTGCCCTTGCTGAGGCTGGCTTTGAACTCGCGATCCTCCTGCCTCAGCCTCCCAAAGTGCTGGGATTACAGGTGTGTGCCACCGTGCCCGGCTTGATTCACCTCATTTTGACGAATTAAACACGAAGGCTTCACTGTCAGGCAGCTGTAGTGTCACAGAACATGCTGATCTTTTAAGTGTTGTCCCATTTAGTGCTTCTAGCCACCCTAGGAGGTAGATGCTATTTCTCCTTTTTACACATAAAAGAAACAGGCTTGCAAGGAATGGTTCCCCGTGTGGGACTGGTGTTGATAGGGTTCTTTCTATGATATCCTACTTCCTTCACTCCAAGTAGCCTGAAGCTTAATTTTCCTGCAGGGGAATGAAGTGGAGGCATTGCTTTCCTCTTTTAGCCCTCCTTATCTGTTCCAGCTGAAGTTAACAGACAGTAGTGTGACAAGCCAGCAAAGACCAAACATAAGGGGCTGGGATTGTAGCTCAGCGGTAGAGCGCTTGCCTCGCATGCGTGAGGCCCTGGGTTCGATCCTCAGCACCACATACAAAGCAATAAAATAAAGACATTGTGTCCATCTACAACTAAAAAAAAAATATTAAAAAAAAAAAAAAGACCAAACATAAAACTCTTGTGAGCTGATTGATTTTCCCAGGGATTCCCTAATTGCTGACTTCTCCCTTGGTGTTTTTGGGGCATGAATGCAGTAAGAGCAGATGAAATTGCAAACTGCACCGTGTGTGTGAAGATTTGGTGCTCTGGAGGTGGGAATGAGTGCCTGAGATGGAGTTTTGGGGTCACAGTCGACCAGGATAATGGAAAGAGTCTGGGACATGAGCCAGGAGTGAGTTTACAGTTGGTTCCTAACTTCTTGGGGGACACTGACCAGGTCATTGCCTCTCAATCCCCTTGTCACTTCAGGAAAATAAGGGTATTTGGTATTCATCAGCTTTAAGATCCCTCCAGCTCTAGATTTCTGTAGTTTCAAGGTGCATGGGAGATCTGCTTTCTAGAACATCTCTTCTAGATCCTCTTGGGAGGGGACATGGTAGAGGAGATGTGTGCTTCAGCCTCAGTTTTGTTGTCACCATTACTGGCTTATTAAGTAACATAGCTTCTTGAGTTATGTGACGTGTCACATCTGTTGGACAGATTGTAAAACAAAGAATGTTTTCCTGGATGGCAGGTTCCCAGTAAAATATCAGGTGTGTCTGTTTGCCCTTCTAGGTTGCGCAGATATCAGTACAGGGGTAAGACTACACCGTGGTGGTGGGTCTCTTCAAAGGTTCACTGTCTTTGTGGGCAAGGGGAAGTAAGAGCAGTGGCTGCTTTGTGGGGTTCGAATGAGATGGTCCATGGAAAATGTTTAGGGCTCTCCCTAAAAGGTTCGAAAAGTGGCAGCAATTAATGTTGCTACTTGAATGAAATTGACCTTTTAACTTTTTTTTGGTGGCGCTGAGGATGGAACCCAGGGCCTCACACGTGCTAGGTGGGTGCTCCGTACTAAGCTGCACTCCTAGTCCCTACTTTTCTGTTATTGGTGGGTTTTATCTTTACTTGATTGGAGCCCATGTGCCCAAGCAATTCTGGGACATTGGCTTTAGGAAGCCAGTTAACACATTCTAATACTCAAAGTAGGCACTTCATTTCAGATGGACAAAAAGTGGTCAAGTAGGAGGTGTTGAAATCAAAGTTTGCCTTTTCTGTAAATTGAAGAAAGCAGTTCATCCTGAAGATTCCTCATTACTGGTACTGGCTGAAATCAGATTTTACTAGACCCCTGGCTAAACTGACATGTTACGGCAACTGTCCTGGCAAAGTGCTAAATGGGAGGGCTACTAGTGCTGGCCCACAGTGATGGATGAGCACCTTCCAGTTGGTTAAGTGCCTTTTGGCTGTTGGGCTTCCTTGCTCTCAGCAGCCCTCTGGTCCGGGAGGTGGCAGTGCAAACCCCATTTGGCAGATTAGGAGACTGAGCTTGGAAGAGATCTGCTCGGAAGTGCTGGTGCTCTCCCGAGGGCACATAGGTTTCCCTGCCTCGTCCCAGTGCTGCTTTGGGTGCACATATGGCTTTGGGGCTAACCCTGTCTTTTGCAGTCTGGAAGCTTGACATCTTTGTCCCTCTGTGCCTTATTTCCAGTTCAGGGGAGCTAGGCCTGCTGATCATGCTCACCTGAAGTATCTGTCAGCTGAACCCAGGTGGTTCATTTGTGGTTAGAAACATGACTGCCAGCTGTGATTTCTTCCTCCTTGGTCCCCATCTGCAGAGGTCCACTAGGGAGCCAGGTAGCTGTGAGAAAGGAGTCCTTTCTCCTTTCAAAGGAGTTGCATCATTGAGGGAGGGCTGGGCGGCCTGCTGGGTGCTGCTGGAAGGCTCCTGGCCTCCCAGACCTGCCTGGTGTAGTCGCATACTGGGTAGTGGGACTTGGGGACTACAGGCCATCCTGGTTCTGTAGGTTGAACTTGGCATTTCCACATCTGTCTCCTGCACGTTTATACACCATTCTAAGTGTAGTGACACTAGTGATATTTCTGGGAGTTATCTGCTCTATTACCCGGCCTCGTCCTTAGGGTTTTACCTACCAGCTCAGTGGTAGTCACAGTGACCTTGTCTGACTTTCTTGTCTGCAGATTCTAAGGTCTTTATATCCCATCACTTTTTGAACTGACTGTAGATGAGTGGAAGGTCAGTGTTTGGAAGTGCCCCTGCACATTGGCTGTATAAATAGGACCTGCCCCTGCTATGTGAAGGCTTTGTTCTGCACATCTATTGTGGGTCCCTCTTCTTCACTAGCAGGCGCTATGCAGCCTGGGGGTGTGCATCACCCTGCTTCTGTACACTGCTTACAGCCCTAAGAGCCGGGTGCAGTGACACAGCTTGTAATGCTAGTGGCTCAGGAGGCTGAGGGAGGAGGATTGCGAGTTCAAAGCCAGCCTCAGAAACTTAGGAAGACTGTGTGTCTAAATAAAATATAAAAAAAAAGGGCTCAGTGGTTAAGCGCCCCTGGGTTCAATCCCAGTACCAAAAAACAAAACAAACAAAAACTCTAAGAGAACTTCTTAATAGAAAGTAAGAGGTAAGAAAAATATTGCTACTCCGAAGGTAAGAAAAATATTGCTGAGGGTCTAATAGACTTGGACACTTGTAGTTCACTGTGCTCATAAAATCAAAGTGTAGCTTGTAATTGAAAGTGAATGATTTAGTTTTTTGTTATTCCCCTTTTAACCTTAAATCCTATGTTCTTAATTCTACAACTATTTCAACAAAATTGCCACAGGTAAATTAAAATAGGTTGGAAATAATAATCGAGAACCTACGTATATTAATGTTAATTAGTATTATTGTACTATAATTATTGTAATTATATTTTTACTATAATTCTATTATATTACTATATTTAAGTTTTTATAGGTGTTTCACATCTGCCATGAGGGGACACAGTGGTTTAATAATTAGCATTGCTGCAAACACTGGCCCCGCTTCCCACAAAGCCTTATGGCCACCCGGTCATGATCTCTGGCTTCCACGGTGCTCTGGTCTCCTTCCTCCCCACCCCTGTGCTCTGGCCCTGTAGAATGTGGTGCTAGCTGCAAGCCTTTCTGCGGAGTTATAGACCCATGCTGGGGCCTGGCTGGTTGTGCTGGGGTCGCTCCCACAGTTGACAGCTGGCTGCCTGACTGGCACCGAGTGGTCCCAGGCAGCCATGCTCCTGGTGGGTGGACGGTGTTAGTAGGTGGGGGCAGGTTGTCTGCTACATGACATTCATTCTCCCAGGAGCCAGGACTGGGCTTTGCAAGGAAAGGTTGCGGAAGACAGGCTCTCCTACTTCTGCCTGCTTCCCTTTGCCAATATGCCAGGGGCCAAAAAAAGTCACATGACATTACAATGGACACCGGAGGCCTGGCCATGGCAGGGGCAGGCGTCTCCAGCGGTCCACCACAGTGGGTTGGGACTGCAGATTTGCTTTGCCAGCTGTATGAAAATAACAGATCTACTTTTATAGTTTACCACCTTTTTGAACATTTGTTTAGCACTGGCTGGTGAGGAAACAGAATAAGGCAGTCTCTAGTTGCTGTGTAGCTAGTTTATGAAATACTTGTGATTTCATGTTCTAAGCAGAAAACATCTTGGTAAGGACCCCTACGCCTGTCCCCACCACACACACATACCAATGCTAGGGATGGAACCCAGGGCCATGTGCATGCTAGGAAGATAAAGGAAGATAGATAAAGGAAGCGCTCTGCCACCAAGCTACACCCTAGATGCCTGGTAAGACCTTTATTAAAGCTTTGAATGAGAAGGACAGGAACTGCTTTTAAGGATCTGCATTAAGGCTTGATGTTGCTTTTAGGAAATGCTGATAGGTTCTTAAAAAAAAAAATGGGGGGCTGGGATTGTGGCGCAGTGGTAGCGTGCTCGCCTAGCACGCGTGAGGCACTGGGTTCGATCCTCAGCACCACATAAAAACAAAGATATTCTGTCCACCTACAACTAAAAAAATAAATAAATACTTAAAAAAAAAAAAAATGGGTTGCTATGATGACTTGGCTTTGGGCCTGCAAACTGGTGACGTGATCACCAAGGAAACCAAAAGATGCAGTGTGTCCGAAAGGCCTCCAAAGGGTTTTGCTGTTGTCTGGAATCTGTTGGCTTAGAAGAGTGGCATTTGAGATGGGCACAGTATCAGAGGCTGGCTGTCCTACTGAAACTTCTAGGATCAGGCCATGGAAATCTCCCTCTTGGTTTAAAAACAAGAGGAGATTTGGGGTAATCTCCAGGTTATTGTAAGATTTGGCTCTGATCTTTATGCTGTTGAAAAACAGGAAATGAGGTAATGTCTTTAAACATGTCATGTTTATAAAGGACTGTAAATGTCTAAATATGGGCAGCTATGCAGCTCATCATTGCAGAGTTCCTGTGCTGAGTTTAATGTCATTAAACTGGGTACTTCCCCAGTTGGCTGCTTTGATCCTTAGAGGTCCACATAAGTCTTAAATTGTAGAGGCCTCTGTGCCTCTTGGGGTTGGAACCTGTGTGTTGTGTTGAAAGTGACATCTGGGAGCCAGTCCAGACCCTCTGGTCAGGCTGAGAATGAGGGTCAGAGCACATCCAGCAGCAGCCCACGTAGGAGCCTGCTGTCACCTGTTAGAGAATGTTGTGAATAAGGATAACTGGTGCTCTTGGGAGACTTTGAAATCACTTAATTTTGGAGTTAAGTATAGCCTCCGAAAGTTTAATACTTTCTGCAGATGTATAAATACAATATTTAGGTTTTGAATTTGTAATTATAATTCATGCATATATGGAGACTCAAAAGCAGTTGACCATCCCTTGAAGGAGCTAGAGATTTTTAAATGTCTTTGCCATGATAACGATTTAGGGTATGTGGTTTGTTAAGTCACTGGCTGGCCAGTGACTGTTGAAAAACTATTCTGAAGTGTTGGATAGAAGCCGGGCGCAGTGGCGCAAGCCTGTAATCCCAGCACTTAGGGAGGCTGAGACAGGAGAATCTCGAGTTCAAAGCCAGCCTCAGCAAAGGCGAGGCGCTAAGCAACTCAGTGAGACCTTGTCTCTACATAAAACACAAAATAGGGCTGGGGATGCGGCTCAGTGGTCGAGTGCCCCTGAGTTCAATCTCCAATACCAAAAATAAATAAAGTTTTGGATAGAGAAGGCTGACACAAAAGACTACTTCCCATAGGCCACAGAGAGTGTCCTGAAGTCTGTGGGTTATCCTGGGGGGCTGAAGTGGGAGGGGGTTAGGATTAGTCTGCTGATGAGCAGCTCCTTAACCTTGAAATAGGATTGAGCAGCCTGACTCTTGGCATTCTCCCCCAGTGGGGGAGGGGGTAGGAAAGGAAGGCTGGGGCTGCGGCCTCCACAGCAGAGCTCAACAATTTCCCTTGAGGGTCCCGAGCCTCCCAAACTGGGCTAGTTAGCAGGAATCCATATTTCATAGTTGGCAAAGCTGAGGCTTGAGGAACTGGTCACCGAGAGCTCAGGGCTGGGCCCCAGGGGTGCTTCTGCTGTCTGGTGGAGGGATCCTACTGTAGAGTGGAGAACCTCCGTATTTTTTACTTTCTTTAGAAAATTCCTAGTGGGTTTGACCTTGTAGGTCTGATGGGAAGGAGAATGGGAGCCAGGGCGAGCAGCAGCCTCACTCTGCCAGCAGTGACCACATCTGTGCACCTCACTTTCTTGGCTTGTGGTTTCTTTGTGGTGAGGGACAGTCGATGCACCTCGGGGAGTTCACAAGCTATGAAGCCTTCCCCAGAGAAGGCGAATGTATGCACTTGGAGCTGTGTGTTGTCGGTGTCATCTTAGAGTCTTATCTCCACAGCGGAGAGTAATCGGACTGATCAAGCCTGGTGCCCTTACCCTGGAATGTTATTTTTGGTAACCTGATTCTAATGGGGGTGGTGAACAAGTGGTTTTCAGTCAGTGCTGGTTAACGTGTAGCAAAGCAGGATCTTGCACGTCCTGCCGAGGAGACCTGTAGTGCTCCTGCTCTAACTCAGCAATTCTGCTGCTCAGAAGCCTGTCCTAAATACAGCTTCAAAGTGACAGAAAGTACCTGTGCACCAAGCCGGTCATTGAGATAATATCCTACTAGTGTCCTGCATCTGGGGCATAGATAAAGATGGTGCATCATATGTTAGAATTTCATATGTGTACCATTGTAGTTGTAAATGTTTTTAATAGCATAAGGAAGCTGGGTGCAGTGGTGCAAACCTGTAATCCCAGCACTTTGGGAGGCTGAGGCAGGAGAATCACAAGTTCAAAGCCAGCCTCAGCAACGGTGAGGCGCTAAGCAACTCAGTGAGACCCTGTCTCTATATAAAACACAAAATAGGGCTGGGGATGTGGCTCAGTGGTCGAGTGCCCCTGAGTTCAATCCCTGGTACCAAAAAAAAAAAAAAATTAATAGCATAAGGAAACTTATTATAATGCATGAAAAAGTGATATGTACTAGGGCTGGGGCTGTGGCTCAGTGGTAGAGCGCTTGCCTGGCATGCGTGAGGCACTGGGTTCGATCCTAAGCACCACATATAAATAATAAATGAATAAAATAAAGATCCATCAACAACTAAAAAACATTTTAAAAAAAGTGATATGTACTAGATTCTCAAATATATAAAAATTTAAACTGTTAAGTATAGAGGGAAATAATACAGATGATAATATATATTGCTCAGAGGTAGTAGGATTATAGGCCATTTCAACTCAGTTTTTCTCTGTTCACAGTAAATAGTATGGAATTGAGGGGGAAAATGATTTTGGAAAATTAGTAGACTAGAGAGAGAGCTTGGTGGATAGAGACCATCTGGGTTGAGGGTTCTGTTTTGTGTCTGCTTTGGTGATTTCTTTGGACTGGATTTCAGTTAGCCACGGGCATCCTGGCACCTTGGAAGTGGTGCTGGTGCTGAGGGTATCCAGTCCCGCCTCAGGCCCAGGACTGGACTCCCCACTTCCTCTGGAAAGCCCTGTTGTGGCTCCCCTTGTCATGCCACTTGTACCCTTCCTGCTATGTCAGTCACTTGTGTCCATGTCCACTGGGAGTTCTTCAGAGTGCTGTCCCAAAAGAGATCCTGTGGCTGTGGAGACCTCAGTGTGGGCTGCAGCCCTGCACTCCTTTGGTTTTCCTTCCTTCCGTTTCTGTCTGGCCACACAGTGGTGCATCTGCCAGCCTGCGCAGTCATGAGGTTAGCAGGAGCAGCTTGGGAGTGTGCGGGCTGTGGGCTTTGTGGCATTTTTCAGGTGTTCTAATTTAAGCAGAGATCCAGGACCTTGGATTTTGCTTTCAGCTTTCACTCTCTTCCAGGGATCTTTTAACTGCGAAACCGAAGTCTGACTGACTTTTCTTTTTAGGATTCACAGATGGATTCAGTGGACAAGACAACAAATAGAAACGAACAAAAATCAAGGTAAGTGCAGTCCTCTGTGCTTGCAGGCAGGCTTAGCAACTGTGCATGGCATCTGTCTACCAAAGCAGGAGTGACACGCACACATTGGGGCAGGAGGGAGCCTCCAGGTTTCTTCTGCCCAAGGAGGTGACCACAGTTGGATCTCCAAGCCCAGCAGCAGGACATAGGGGGTGGGAAGAATTCTTTGACTATAAATGGACGTGAAGTTACATTTGCTGTGAAGTGACGCAGGAGGAGGATCCACTTACCAGAGGACAGGTAGGGGTTGATAGGTGTCAGAAAGCCAGTGTGTGGCCAGGAGTCGTCTTGCCCGACAGTGTGCAGGGATCATCTTGCTGGTGTACTTTGTCTTTTCAAGCTACTCACAGCCCCAAAGGAATGAAAATGGCTGAGCTTTTTGTTCACAGATAAAAATCACAGGAGCACATGCTTAGCACTGTGGGTGACCCAGTTTACTGAGCACTGCTGCTTGTGTCCATCCTGGAAGAGGGTAGCGCATGTCCAGTAAATGCTTAAAGAAGAAAGATACAGGCTTGGGGACAAAATGTGTATATTGGGGACAGGCTGCGTTTGACTGGCTCGGTTTTCACAGTACATCTGTGTTCACTCTCTCCCCCTCTTTTGTTTTTAAGTAGAAAGTTTCTAAAAAGCCTCATCCGGAAACAACCTCAGGAGCTGCTCCTGGTCATCGGGACTGGTGTCAGCGCGGCGGTGGCCCCAGGGATCCCTGCGCTCTGCTCGTGGAGGGGCTGCATCGAGGCCGTCATTGAGGCTGCAGAGCAGCTGGAGGTACTGCACCCAGGAGACGTGGCCGAGTTCCGGAGGAAAGTGATGAAGGACCGGGATCTGCTGGTGGTGGCCCATGATCTGATCCGAAAGATGTCACCTGTGAGTCTCAGAAATTGTTCAAGTTTTACAGGGCAGCTTTTGGTTCTGGATCAAGCTGGGTGAAATCTGTGAACTGAAGGTTAGACCTCTGCAAGCCTGTGTCGTGTTCATTTCTCAGCAGAGAAAACAGACTGAGTGAACTGGACGAACTGGATGAACTGAAAATGCACTGAAAAGCTCTTAGCCCACAAGAGTGTCATCCTTTAAATCAGGGTGATGTCAGGGTAGCCTGTGGCTCCTGCAGCCCATAGCAAGTGGCCTGGCTCTGCAGGGTTGGCTCTGGGTGTTGTCGCACTGCTGTGAGCGTTATGATTGTGTCTCATTTGGCACAGGGGTGTCCTGAAGGGAGGTGTGGGTCTAAGTCGCTGGCCACATCTTCAGATGACAGCTGGTCCCCGGAAGGCATTTTAAGATGGGCAGTAGGTAGTCTGAGTCTTGGGACTCTGGGGCAGCCAACATCAGCAGGGACAGGGTGAGGTGGGATGGATTCTGAGCTCCTGAGGTGCTGGTGGGAAGGCCCAGGGCAGGCAATGCCTGGTGAGGCCTGGGCTTCCTGGACAGTGAGGCCACTCTCACCCAGCTCCAGACCACTCCTCTGGCCACACTGTCACCACCTCCCTCCTCTCAAACCCACCTTAATGAGGCTTTGCCGCCACCCCTCCCGGGGCCATCAGTGCCATGCCCGGGGCCCATCTCAGTCCTGCTCCTGCTGACTCCCGAGCAGTTCAGGACACACTGCCTCCTTCCTCATGGAGGACCATTTAGGATGGTTTCTACCAGGAGAGGAAACCAGCACCTGTGCAGTCTCAGTGAGAAGCCGGGTTTCCATCAGGGTCCTCGTGGCCACCCACAGTCTGGTCCAGGCACTTCTCTCACCGCCCTTCCTGATGCCTCTCCCTCCTCCAGCAGGGCCCCGCACTGACCCCTGGACCTGCCTGCTTCCCCAGCCCCTTTGTACTCACTCTCCTACCTGCTCAGGATGCTCTGGAAGCCCCTCACCCCTCAGGCCTGTGCTCAGGTGTCTGTGATCAGAGAGGCCTTACCTGTACTCTTGCCTGAGCCAACCTCCCTCACAGGGCCCACCCCGCCCTGACTTAGTTTTCCCATAGTGTTTATTTTATTTATTTATTTTTTTTAAATATTTTTTTAGTTGTAGATAGACACATGTCTTTATTTTATTGCTTTGTACGTGGTGCTGAGGATCGAACCCAGGGCCTCACGCATGCAAGGCAAGCGCTCTACCGCTGAGCTACAATCCCAGCCCCTCCCATAGTGTTTATCACCATATTTATACATGGCCTTCCCCCTCCTCTAAGGCGTTTCATTTTTTATTTTTTGTAGTATTGAGAATTGAACCCAGGACCTCATGCATGCTAGGCAAGCACTCTGCAACTGAGCTTCATCCTCAGCACCTCCCCAGCCCATTTTTACATTTCATTTAAAGACAGGGCCTTGCTGAATTGTTGAGGCTGGCTTCGAACTCCTGATCCTCCTGCCTCAGCCTCCTGAGCTGCTGGGATTACAGGTGTGCACCACAGCACCTGGCTCCCCAGCCCTTTTTATTTTGAGACAGGGTCTCATTAAATAGCCCAGGCTGGCCTAGAACTTGAGATTCTCCTGCTTCAGCCTCCCAGGTAGCTGGGATTATAGATGTGCTAGATGCCCTGGCACTGTACTTCTCTATATTTTAATAAACTCCCTGAAGGTGGATTGTCTTCTTTTAAAACTGCTAAATTACCAGGAGCAGTGGTAATACCAGCAACTCAGGAGGTGGAGGCAGGAGGATCACAAGTTCCAGGCCAGCTTCAGCAACTTGGTGAGACCCTGTCTTAAAATAAAAAGGATTAGGGATGTAGCTCAGTGGTAAAGCACACATGGGTTCAAGCCCAGAACCAGGAAAAAAAGAAATAAACTGCTGTATCTCTAGCAGGTAGAGTGCCAACTGCTTAGGTGTGCAGTAGCTGTTGAGCTCTGATTTCTTGTAACTCTTGCTCCACCCCTCCATAGCGCACAGGTGACACCAAGCCCAACTTCTTCCAGGACTGCCTGATGGAGGTTTTTGATAGTTTGGAGCACCATATCCAGAACCCAGTGGTGCTGCAGTCCATCCTCAGCCTGATGGACAGGGGCACTATGGTGTTGACCACTAACTATGACAACCTGCTGGAGATCTTTGGGCAGCAACAGAATAAGCCCATGGAGTCCCTGGACTTGAAGGACAAGATGAAGGTAGGGCAGCGGGGAGCGGTCAAGGGGAGGCTCAGCATGCGCTTTGTGGTGTGGAAGAGTATTCACTGAAGGCACTGAATTTGTAATGAAGAAGTGTCACTGGTGCTCCACAGTGAAACCAGTCAGTCCCAAATGCGATGCCAAGTCTCTCCTCAGGCAGCTGAGTCCCAGAGGGTTGTGCCCTCTGCCTCTCAAGACGACTTTTTTTTTTAAAAAATGTTTTTTAGTTATACATGGACACAGAGTCTTTATTTTGTTTACTTATTTTTATGTGGTGCTGAGGGTCAAACCCAGTGTCTCACACGTGCAAGGCAAGTGCTCTGCCACTGAGCCACCACCTCAGCCCCTCAGGACTTCTATTATTACTGCTATTATTTTCTTTTTGTGCTTTGTTCAGTATGCCTGACACCTGCTCATTATAGTCATTGTGGGAAATATGGGTAATAAAGCAAATAATAAAAAATGCCCACAATTTCATTGCTGTGAACTTTTTAACAAATTGAGATTTCAAGTTTTTAATCATGTTTTTTGTTTCCCCTTAATATTACACTGTGCATTTTCCTGTTATTAGATTTTTCTTGGACTGGGGATATAGCTCAGCTGGTAGAGTGCTCGCCTCGCATGCACAAGGCCCTGGGTTCAATTGATTTTTCTTTTCCTTTGGTGCTGGGGATTGAACCCAGAGGCGCTTAACCTCTGAGCCTCATCCCCACCCCCTTTCATATTTTTTATTTTGAAACAAGGTCTTGCTAAGATGCTGAGGCTGGCTTTGAACTTGTGATCTCCAGCCTCAGCCTCCCGAGTGGTGATAGGCATACATGGACCATGCTCGGCTCATTAAGCTATTTTTAAAAGTGTGATTTTAGAATGGCAATAGGATTTTTTTTTAAATATTTATTTTTTAGTTGCAGGTGGACAGAATATTTTTTCTATGTGGTGCTGAGGATCTAACCCAGTGCCTTACGCATGCCAGGCAAGCACTCTACCATTGAGCCATAACCCCAGCCCCGGCAATAGGATTTTAGTTCGTGTGTGTGTGTGTGTTTCTAGAGATCAAATCCAAGGCCTCGCATGTGTTAGGCAAGTGCTTTATATCCCAGCCCCCTATCCTTTTTTGGTGGTACCGGGGATTGAAACCTGGGTGCTCTGCCACTGAGCCACATCCCCAGCCCTTTTCAAAGTTTTGATACAGGGTTTCACTAAGTTTCTCAGGCTGGGCTCAGACTTGGGATCCTCCTTCCTCCATCTTCTGAGTAGCTGGGAGAACATGGCACTTTGCTCTGTATCTTGAACTGAAATGACTATAGTTGGCCATTTGATAGCTTTTTCCATGTTTTTGCCTTGGTGTGAAAATAATGCACAGAGTAATTGCAGTGTAACCCATAACTGACAAGTTCCCCACCCCACTCTGAAGCAATCACTCTGCTATTTTGCTGTAACTGAAGATACAGATATTTCCTACAGAACCATCTGTTTTTAAGAAGTTCTTGTTGAGGTACTGTAACAGGAATAACTAGTGCCAACAGCCAAGTTTCTATGTTTTAAAGGTATAATTTAAAAATTAAAACATCTCTGTTAACTCTTTCCAAGGTAGGTTTGAGAAGACCATGAGTCTGATTTAGATGTTCTCTTCTTCGGATGGAAACACCACCAGGCTGATGTTCTTCATGTCGGCTTGGGTTTTGATATAGGTCCTTCAATGGGCGAGAGGCCACATCAAGTATGGAGTTCTTCATATTCATGGCTTATACACAGACCCCTGCGGGATGGTATTGGATCCGTCAGGATATAAAGACGTCACTCAAGACCCAGAAGTAATGGTAGGCCTGCCTTGGTTGGCCTCGGTTGCGCCCTGGGGAACTCGTGGCCGCCACAGCGCTGCTGCAGTCTGTGTTCTTGCAGTTAGCCCTCCACACAGTGCCAGCCTCGGGGTGGGTCTTAGCGTTCCCAGCTGTCTCGGGCCAGGCATGTGCGTAGGTGTTCAGTGCACATGTGCTCTAGGAGGGCGCATGCAGGTCTTGGGAAGGTGCACATGTGCTCTTCCCTCGCACCAGCACCTGCTGTGGAGGGAGTCAGCGAAGTCGAGGGTGTTGCGCACAGTCTGCACTGTGCGCTCTGCTTGCTCCTCGCAGCTCGTGGTTCCGTGTTCGCGCAGGCGGCCTCCAACCATATCTCTCCTCTGTGACTTAGCAGTCTCTTCAGCTTTCACAGCGCAGTCTTAAAGCATCTTTCTCTGCGAGGCGTTCTTGACGCCATCCATAGAATGAAGTGTGGAAGGCTGTGTGCCCCAGCACCTGGAGCCTCAGTCCTGGCACGCAGGCCTGCAGCCTCTTCATGGGTTCACTTGTAAGCTTAGGCCAGGTGCCTGTCCCTTATGCTTCCCCAGCCCTTGTCACTGGGCACACGGTGTCAGCAGGTGCCTGCCAGCTGCTGGCTGGTTACAAGAAAGACCATGCTGGTATCTGCTTGCCAAGGTGTCCGCCTGTGTGAGCTGGTGCTTCCCTGCTGCTGGCCTGTGGGCCCTTGCCATCCATGCTTCTCTTCCCACCCTTGGCCACTGTCAGTCTTCCCTCCTCAGCTCTCCTCCTCTCACTCCCCCAATCATACCCACCCCTGCACCTTAAGGAAGCGCTTCCTTCCATGGTCCATGGACAGATACTAGTTTGAGGGTATTACATGTGCAGAATCCTGAGCTGAAAAAATTGTCGTGTCCCTATTCTGTCTTAGTAGTTTAAGGTTGTACATCATTCTAGATGAGTTGGGTGTCTGCCCTGGTGACAGCCAGCGTAAGGCTGTCCTTGCTGTGAGATGCACCCACCTGGCCCCTGACTGGTTGGTACCTGGTGTGGCTGGGAAGAGGCTCCCTGACCCTGGTTGAGAGATGGACTCTCAGCCCAGCACTGGCTCTGGTTGCCCCAGATGGCTGCTTGGGTTCCCCACGTCAAGAGTGCACCCTTTCTAATGCCTTTGGGGGTGGCTCTGGGGAAGCCCAGTAGGGAGCAGGACCTGAAAGCACATGCGTGAGACTTGGTCAGTTGTGAGTTTCCACTGTCTTTCACACAAGCATCCCCGTTTCCTCTTGGCCTTCTATAGGAAGTTCTGCAGAACCTGTACCGCACCAAGTCCTTTCTGTTTGTGGGCTGTGGCGAGACCCTGCGTGACCAGATATTCCAAGCTCTCTTCCTTTACTCAGTGCCCAACAAGGTGGACTTGGAGCACTACATGGTGGTGCTCAAGGAGAACGAAGACCATTTCTTTAAGCACCAGGCGGATATGCTGTTGCATGGAATTAAGGTGGTGTCCTACGGGGACTGTTTCGAGCATTTCCCAGGATATGTGCAAGACCTTGCCACTCAGATCTGCAAACAGCGAAGTCCAGGTATGGAGTTTGTCCTCACTTTCCGAGTGCAAGATTCATGGGGTTTTCCCCTTTGGAGTTATTCACATACCATAAAATTCACTAATATTATTTTTTAGAAATGTCTCTGTAATTTAAGATTTGAAGATTGGCATAAGTGGTGTGATAGTCTATAACTCAGACTTTGAAATGCTATTAAAACATAGTTGTACACATGAATGTTGGACACATTTATTCAAGTTTCAGGTTATCATGACCAATAAAGGAAACTACAAGGCCAACTTTATTGTCGTGAATGTAAAAACCTGAAAAATCACAGCTATCTTCTGCTCTTATCTTGTCACCACAGTTAAAATCTAAAATTCTCAAACATACAGGATGATTTTATGAAGGCTTTTATTTCTTCTTCCAAAGTACATTTTCCTGTTTTGCAGAGGGCAGCGTGTCTCTAGTTATACTCCTGGGCCCTTGTGGGGAGTGACCAGGGTGACTGGGGACTTCTCAGACCTTGTCATCTTGACATGAGGCGGCTGATGTCTTTGAGTTTGGTGTCACGGAGCGTGGATGGCAGCGTGTGGACAGCTCTGTGCTGACCGCTGTCGTGTCCTGCGCGACCTGGTTGTTCTTACTCGCGAGGTGGGGTGCGGTTGGCGCAGAGACCAGCTGGGAACTAGGGTGCAGACCGTCCAGCCGTCACAGGTTTTTCACTAGTACTTTCTTTTCAGAGCTGCTGATCATCAGCAAAATAAGCTGATTCGAGTTGCATTTCCATGAATAAAAGTACAGTCGGGCAGTAGTCCATTTCTTCAGTTTCTTCCTGGGGTGGAAGAGGGGAAGCCATGCTTGCAAGCTTGGCTGTGTACACAGATCTGCAGAGAGAGAGTGTGTTGTCCCCAGCTGCCCCTGTACTTGTGACTCCCTGGAAGACCAGGACCTGTTGATCGCGCGTGGGCTTCTGGAGTGTACGGCTGAGTGCCTCCTGTTTCCTGAGGTCACTTTTTCAGGCCCTGGCAGCTGAGTAGGTCTTGACAAACTGCAGAGGACAGAAAGGCCATTTGCGTTTGTGATCTAGCTGTCAGGAAAGACATCTGCACTTGCAGTCACGGACTAGCACTCCTGACGGGAGAGAATGCCACTGAAAGGGACGGTGATGTTAGGGTTGGCAGTCGCGGGCACTGGCAAATGGCACTCACGGCATCCTTGTATCAGCCCTGCCAGGAGGAGAGAAGAGGACAGTGACTGGCCCAGGGCTCCATGGCCAGCACAGAAGCCTCAGCAGCCCTGGCCTGTGGCCCTACTGGCCAGAGGAGGAGGAGTGTCCGGGTCTGGTTCTGACTGTTGTTCTTTCTTCCCCAGATGCTGAGCGGGTGGACAGCACCACGTTCCTGGGTAAAGCAGGTCTTTATTCTTGCCATCCTGTTTTTGCCTCCACATTCCGTTATCTTCCTGTCACTTTTGTAAAATCATGAAAGTTGTGTTTCTCACATTAAATAATTAGCCTGTATTAGACAGCCTCCTGGAGAGGATAAGTAGCAGGACCTTCAGTTCCCTGCTGCAGTGAACGGACTAAATCCGTCCCTTCAGTGGGAAGCACAGCGTGGCCAGACAGGCTGTCTGCAGGCACTCGGGAAGAATTTCTTACCAAAGAACCAACAGGTGCAAGGAGTCTGAGCAAGGCTGTTTGTGTTACACCATTCAGTCAAACACGCAGGAACCCAGGCTGACCCGTCTCTTCAGAAACTCTTCTATTTAGTGCTTGTTTGAAATGTGAACAGTCCCCTTGCTGGACTCTACTCCGCCTGTTTATAAATTAACAAGATTTAGCAGCTTCCGCATCTTCTGGTGGGCAAGCTGAGTAGCAGGGGTCTCCTTGTGAGTCAGCGAGGAGGGGCTGTAGTGAGTGGGAGGCTCTGCAGCCCTGTTGTCCCTGCCTGTGGACAGCCTCTGCACAGAGGGGAAGACGTTGGCACGGGTTGCCAGCGCCACGTCTGTGTGGCAGTGGGTGTGGCAGTGAGGAAGCCACCCTCAGCTATCCATCGCTCATGTAACTGCTTCTAGAATCATGTTTCTCACTGGGGAAGGCAGTGACCTGATTGCTGCAATCCGCAGTGCTTGGCAGGGAAGATGGGCTAGTGCTCCAGTAAGAGCACATTCAGAAGCTGGTCCTTGGAGGGTGAATTCTAGGACAGATCAACGTGTAAAATAAATTTCTGTCTTTCAGGTAATGCATGTCAGGACTGTGCAAAGAGGAAGCTGGAAGAGAATGGGATTGAAGGCTCAAAAAAACTCAGACAGTCGGATACTGGTATTGTGTTGTTCCTTACAGGACCCTCCCTGGGCTTTGTCTTGGTGGTGGGTGTTGGCAGGCACAGTGCTTTGCTCTAGTGCCCCTTGTGCTGTGGTAGGGGCAGTGATGCACGCACTGGTCAGAGCACCGAGAGGGTTAGAGTGGCACCTGAGCCCTTACCCCAGTTGCCCAGAGGTGCAATTTAATTATTAAATTCTTTAAAATTACTTTTATTTTTGCAGTGTAAGGATTGGACTCAGGGCTTTACTCGTGCTAGGTAAGCGCTCTGCCACGGAGCTACGTCCCCAGTCCTGCTTCCCAAGTTGCCTAGGCTGGCCTTGAACTGTGTAGCTGGGATTACAGGTGTGCACTGTTGTGCCCGGACCCCTTTGAGAACTTTTGTTTAATCAAGCAAACAGAGTATACAGATTGTATGCTCAGTTTCAGTGAATTTTCACCAGGTGACGGCACCCGTAATGGTCACACCCAGTGCAAGAAATTGAACAGCTTAAGGACTGTTAGGAGCAAGCTCTGCCCGCCCCTCAGCCCCCCAAGTCAGTTTCTGGAGTAAATCACTTCAAATCATTATTTTTTTGCTACTTCTATCACTGAGATTTATTTAAACTATTTAAACTATTGATACTAGGAGAGGTGATGGCATTCACTCATAGGTGCCCTGTGCTCCCCTCCTCCTGGGTCCAGGAGTGGACGAGCTCTGTCTCCAGTGCTGGGAAGCCAGGCCCATGTGCTACCTGGCTCTGACACTGTCCCTTCCCCTGCCTTGCTCCCCATTCTGTGAGCCCCATATTTTACTTTATGAGCACCAGTCATCTGGCTGCAAGTCAAGAAATAACATATTCTGCCTGTATGTAGCTTGATTCTAGAAGTAGGAAGGTGAAAGGATTTACTTAATAAAAATGTCAGTATTCTTTGAATGTGAGTGTTGTGAGTGACTCAGTGCCGTGACTCCTGTGCCAGTAGCAGGATGTGTGCCTGACGTCAAGGTTCAGTGATATTCCCCCCCCATTTCATTCTCCCATTTTTTTATTGTTTCATTTCATCTTCTCTGTCCTCTCTTCCCAGAATTAATACTAGTTCAGCTCTCCCAGATTGATTTCCATTCACTTATATTTTCTGTAATGCCTCTTAATTTTCATTTTCTGATTCCATTTTTTCAAAAAGTTTCTAGATTTTCAAAATGTTTTATCCCTTGGGTTCAGTTTTTGACAGTGTGATCTTAAATTTTTTGAGAGCTTTTACTTTCTGATTCAGCCTTTCTCCTCGCATCTGTTGTTTAGAACTGATATCTTTCCAGATCTCTGAAGGTGCCAGAGGCCACCCTGGTCATCTGCCTCCTTCCCTGAAAACATTGGATAGAGGATTTTCAGATACAGGAGTTTATTTTCATTACTTTATGTAAGCAAACGTTAGTAAAACACTCAGACACCTTTATAACAGCCCACCAACAATTTGTGAGAGCTTTGCAATATTAACATTATCAATTATTAATTAAATATTTAAGGTAACTCCTCAGTGGTGTGTTTGAGTAGTACTGTGATGTGTTGGGGATTCCTAATCTGAAATACACCAAATCTTTAAAGCTTTTTGAGTGTCAAGTCAGTGCTCAAAGTTTGGGAGTTTGGAGAATATCAGATTTCAGATTTTGAGATTAGGTGTGCTCAGTCCCTTAGTCTGTGTAAATACTCCAAAATCCAAAAAGCTCAGAAATCTGAAGCACTGCTGGTCCCAAGCTTTGGATATGGGATACTTAACCTGTACTGCATTTTTCTTCTATGCTAGAAGGAACATACACTGTAATCTATTGTAGATATTAAGATTCATAATGAATGCAGATGACAGTCAAATAAATTAAGGCAATTTTAAAAAGTTATCTACAGCATAAATTATTGAAGTTTTGGGGCAGATGGAGACTGGAGGTTGTCGTATCTTGCTTTTCAGTGGTAGATGAAGTGAGAGAGCTGACGTCCTTCTGCAAGAACAGCTCAAGGACAGCTACTGCAGACCCTGCATCCTTTCCTTTAAGTTTCATATAAGTGTACTGTACTGGGAGGCACAGGTGTATTTATAGGAAGAATTGAATTTTGATAGTGTTTTAGATGAACTTCTTTTGAAATATTTTGGCAAGTATTTGGATTGTGAGTTGAGCTGGTAAGAACATCTGTAACTTAAATGAAACAAAAAGTAAAACTAATGTTGTTTAGAGCAGAGTACCGTGGTACAAACCTATGATCCCAGCTATTCAGGAGGCTGAGGCAGGAGAATCACAAGTTGGAAGCCAGCCTGGGCAATTCAGACCCTGTCTCACAAAGAGGCTGGGGATGTAGCTCAGTGGTAGAGCTCCTGGGTTTGATCACCGAATGCAAAAACAAAGAAAACCCTAGTGTTCTCTGAATTGTTCCTCTGGGCAGGTGTTTTTCTACTGGGCTTCCTCCTGTCTGGGCCCCTCCACTGCTACCAGTGTGGGAAGGCAGCCGGGGCTGTTCGCCTTGGACTGCCGTTTTCCTGCTGCTGTGGTGTACATGTGGGTTGGACCCTTGTGACGTCCCTTTGAATGGTATATGTGCAGGGGTCCTTTGCCTGGTAGATGTTGCACAGAGCAGTGGGCCAGGGGTTCTGTCCCCTTTGATGCCCAGTGGGAGCTTTGCCCCGGGTGCCACCAGCAGCTGTACCTCTCTGCAGGCAGTCATGTCCGTTCAGGGAAAAGCATCTGGTCTCCATTGTGCAGAAAGCCATGGCTTGTGCTGCACAGGGGTAAGAGGCCAAGGGTCACCTCAGCCCCGCTGGCCGTACGTGCAGGCTGTAGTGCCCGGGGGAGAGATTCCCACCTGCACAGCAGCCCTGCTTGCCTACCTGGAGCCTTTGTTGGACTCCCACTGTACGTGTGCTCAAACTGCTGAACATGCCTGTCCTCAGTCCACCAAAGAAAGGAGCCAGCATCCAGGTTCAGTGGGGAGATCATAGATCTTCACAGAGCTGTTTTTATCTACCTGGTCCTGTGTAGCAGTATAGCTGCAGGGCCATTTCTGACAGCAGCTACCACAGCGTCCCTGGAGGACTTTCAGAATCCTCTGCACGTGAACACGGGAGGTTTCCGAAGCAGCAGTCCTGTTCTACTGCAGATGTTTTCAGCTGAACTTAAATGGTTTGGTGTTTCTTTTGCTTAAACAGATGATGCTGGAGGATCTTGAAATCTATGAAACCAATTAAGATCTACAACTTGAAAGCCAGCCTTCTGTGACCACAGTGCCAGCCCAAGTGATGAGGACCGTACAGAGGATTCCACATGGATCTCAATCCTCAAGTCACATATGCCCAAGAGCCACCTGGCTGGGTGACAAGCTCCACTGTATGTGCTTAGCTGCTTGGGAGTGACATGGACACACTTCAGGTATACTTTGTAAGGACTGATGGACAGCTACCTCAGGGACCAAATCAGTGGGAGGGTTGTCCCTGGTATTCCCAATTCCTATTTGACATGCTCTTTTGTGTCAAGGTGACATTTTTCCTAATACAAGGGGAGAGTGAAGATTGTCCAAGCAACAGTAGTTGCCAAAGAGAAAATAAGAACTAGACACTTAGTTTTATCATTTTATGTGGAACATCTTTACTGTAGAAAACATTTTAAAGACACGTTTGTTCTGTTGTTAAATAGTAAAGGATGAGTTGACACTCAAGGCCCACTAGTGAAGATGGCGTTTTTAAAGACGACTCGATTAGTAGGGCTTCTTTGGAATCGCGTCGTGCTGGCAACTTGTTTTTGAGATGGCAGGTCTGACTCTTGCTAGGAAGTCTGAAGTCTGAAGAGCCAGAGGGTCTTTTCCAAAGTGGTGGTCAGTGTGGTGGAGGTTTTCCACTGCATGTCCGGTAGTTGAGAAAGTACAAGCGGGGAAGGAGACGGGCTGCGCTGGGAGACTGTCAGTCCCGAGATTCCCGAGCCTTAATCCTCTGGGGTTGGGACCAGCCTTCCTGTTACCTCCTAAAACTGCTTCCCACAGTTCACAGGCAGGGGATTTGCAGGGAGGTGGCAGAACCTCGAGAAGGGCCTGCGCTTGAAATGTTCTCGGACTCACTGTGGCTGCAGCAGTGGCCTGAGCGCTCCCAGCACCTGTGGCACAGGCTCGCGTGGTGCAGTGAAAGCTGCGACCAAGGCTTCTCTTTGAAAACAGGCTCTGCTCGGCCTCAGCTGAGACTGCCCATCTTTGAGGTGACATTTCTTGCCAAGCCCTGTGATACTCCCAGTGATACAGGGACAGTTAAGCACAAGCAGTGTCAGGTTGGGATGTACAGAGACTAGGAGAGAGAAGCCAGTCATGCTGGAGACTTCCCCCCTTTGAAGCATGGACAGCAAACCTTTCATGTCACTCCGCTCATAAATAAAAATTTAACATCAACTCTGTGTGCTGGACTTTTCTTTAGTTGTGACAAGTTTTGGTATAAGGTATTTATAAGTATAAAGCTTTTAAAGATACATTTACCATGTGCCACCAGGAATGGATATCTGATTGTGAAAGTTGGGAAGACATGAGGTCCTGTGGAGCAGGATATAAAGGAAAAGTAAACCAGAGCCCAGAGTGCCAGCTGTACCGGAGGATCAAATGCTCTTGTTGTAATGTTTTAATAGTCTTGTTACAATGGCTTGTTTTATTTTTTTTAGTACCAGGGATTGAACCCAGGGGAGTTTAACCACTGAACCACATCCCCAGCCTTTTTTATTTTGAGACAGTCTTGCTAAGTTGCTGAGGCTGGCTTTAAACTTGTGATCCTCTTGCCTCAGCCTCCCAAGTTGCTGTGCTGGGATTACAGGTGCGTGCTGTGGGGCCTCGGTGGTTTTTTGTGATTATTGTTGTTTTTGTTTTTTAATGTGGGCATCAGCCATCTTTTTTTTTTTTTGGTCTGTATCTTGGATATCCAAGTACCAATTTTCAGTAGGCTATTGGATATCCAGCTATGGTTGTCAAGAAAGAAGTCACTGTGAGGGCAAAGTGCATATTAGGTACACCACAACCTTACGCCCAACCTAGAGATGGCAGGTCAGCTTCCACTCACATATCAGCTGTTGCTTTAATCACATACTTTTCTTTTTTCTTAGGTTTCCCTTAACCCACACTTTTCTAGCCCTCTGGTTTTCACATTGTGCTTTTGTGTGGTGGGTTTTGTTGCAAAAGAATTGACTGCTCTTGGGGTCACTGACAGAGCTTGTGATGAGCCAGTGTTAGGAAGGAGTGAGAAAAGGAGTAATGCTGAGTCCCTGCAGCACTGAAAGGGACAATTCAGTGTTAAAGTCGGCATCTTTCAAAGGCAGGCAGCAGGTGACCTGATGGCAAAGCCAGTACTAAGAGGAAAACAAGGGAGGACACAGTGGTTTCTGCATCTACAGGTGAGCTCTTGGTGGGCAGTGTGTCCTGTGTGCATGGAACAATGCATGCAGTCCAGGAGTGACCCTATTGCTCCAGGAGGCTGCTTCTAGTTGGCATTTGCCCCAGAGTAGGCTTACAGAGGCCACTGCAGAGTGTGCCTGCCCTGCTCTGAAGTGGAAATAAAGAACGATAGAAGTTTAGCTGGGCACAGTTCCTTGGGAGGCTAAGGCAGGAGGACCCCAAGTTCGAGGCTAGCCTGGGCAACTTAGACCAAGTCTCAAAAAATTAAAAAGGGTACAGCTCAGTGGTACAACACCCCCTGGGGTTTCCAGCACTGCCAAAAAAAAAAAAAAAAAGCTGGCGTCTTTCCCATATGTAACCATCTATTTACACAAGATCACTTGTTATTTTGAGAATGCCCGTATTCTTCAGTACTTCCTGAACAAATCATATTATTGAAAAATGTAAATCCATTGAAGCAGATGTGACTTGGTCTCACCATCTGTATTAGTCTGCTCTGTCATTATGTCAAAATACCTGAGAAAACAACTTGGAGGAGCCCAGCTGCCTCTTGCTCTGGCCCCGCGGTGGTGGGAAGGTGTGGTACAGCAGAGCTGCCACAGGCAGTGAGGCAGGGGAAAGGCCTGGGACAAGACGTCTCTGAGGCAGGCCTCCAGGCAGGTCCCATCTCCTTCCTGCAGTCCCGTCTCCTCCTGACGAAGGCTGGAGGCTTCACAGCCTGGTCATCTCCCAGAAGCCCCTCCTCTGAACCTCTCTGCTCTGCAGACCAAGTCTCCAATGTGGGCACCTCGGGGGACATTCCAGATCCAAACCATACTCCATCACTTTTTTTTTTTGGTTTCTAAAACCACACATTGGAGACATTTTAAATTATTTTTATTAATATTTTCAATATTGACATATAGTTCCTCTGAAATAATGTCCCACAAAAGCCAGGTTCAAAACTTACTAACTACTCTGTGACTAATATTTAAAATCTAAACATTTCAGGGTCATGGACATAACTCAGTGGTAGAGCACTGCCTAGCATGCTGGAGGCCTTGGGTTCCAACCCTAGGACTACAGAAGAGGGGAGAACCACCAAGGATCTAAAGATTACTTTAAAGGTGCAAGGCAAGTCTAGAGTGAAGATGATGCTGAATTCAAAATTTTACATGACAGACATTTCAAAAATTAAAATTAAAATTATGGTACAAAGTAGTATTTTTTTTTTTTAAATATCCAGTGCTGTCACAGAAAACTTCCCCTCATGGAATGGGGTCAGAACACTCCTTAAATGAAGTGAGCTCTACCATCTCTTTGGCTAGAACAATTAAGATTTTTCCTTAGTGGTATACAGGGACTGATCCTGCTTCTCTGAAGTTTGTTCCTGGGTACTAAAGAAACTAACCTGACCTCCACAGGCCAGGTTACAGCTCCGACAGCAACAGCTGGGTGGCTGCTGGTGGGGCTGCTGAAGGGCACTCTAGCTTCTAACTGGCCGAGACTCACGGTGTCTCCTGCTGCCTTCCCGGCCCTCAGTGTCTGGATACTGAGAGAGATCTAGGGTCAACACTCGGCTGAACATGCACTCTTCATGCTGCAAGGGAAAGAAGCCAGGTTAAGAGTCAGTGCCTCTGATTAGGGAAGAAATGTTATTCAAGGAAAGCCATCAGTGAGCTGGACATGCATTAAAAAGGAACTCTTACGTCTGAAAGGGAATGAATACCTGTGTTTACATCAGGTATTTATTTTTTATTACCTGAGAATATGAGAATCTGTCTTATAGCATGTTTCCAGGTGGTCCCCTAATCTATAGGCACAGGAAGGTAAATTTTCATTTTAGTTTAAAGGAACTCAGGAAGTAAAAGCCAACTGTCTGAAAACGTGATGTCTTGAATTAGTTGTCTTACTCCATTAGCTCAGGCAAGTATGTGAATGGCTTAAGAAAGACGTTTTCAAAATTTAAGTTACTGTACCACTTGGAATTCTAGCAGACTTCTTAAAATTTTTCCCAATACAGTGATAAAATACATTTGTTTTTGCTTAAAATATTCAGACAGTATAGAAATATGAAATACAAGTACTAACAGTGCTCTGAGTTAATGTGTACTATTTTACAAAACTATCATACTGCTGTGCAGTTTAATTTGCTTCTGTCTCTTAAAATGTATCTTAAATCTCTACTGTCATAGGGGAATAGTTGAACAGTTACTCTTAAATTTTTTTTGATTGAACAATCATTTAGGCCTATATCTGCAGAAATCCAACAGTCTCTATAGACTCCATGTAGAACAGCGGAAGGGGTGAGATCTGGCTGTCGGGTGGTTCTGGGTGAGTTCATGGTGGCCACTCCTCTCCCCTTGGTGCTCTCTTTACCTCTGGATAGATGCCGATCAGTGCATCAGCTCTGGAATACAACTCTTCCTTTAGGGAAATGATTATCATCTGAAACTGTTCTTGAGTCTGCTCTTTGATATAACTTGATACCTGTGAGGATACAAGCACACATTTCACCAGCCAGGAAAGGCCTTATTTGGGCTCTGGGGACAGTGGTTCTGCATGTCTCTGATTTGCCCATTTTAGGTGATAAGGCTCTTACTTGCCTTTCTGGTAGTTAAGTAAATCCATTACAACTGCACAAATGTAAATAGCTTAGCTTCTAGAATAAGAGGTAAGTAGAAAAAAAAAACTTCATTAAACCCATGACCCAAGACAAGAATTTATTTGTGGTGCTGGGGATTGAAGCCAGGTCCTCCCGTGTGCTAGGCAAGTACTTACTTAACTACACTCTAATCCCTAAAAGAATATTTTATAGAATAAAGGTGTAACTTGAGACACTATTGTGGCAATAGGCAATGAGTCTTTATGATGAGATATAACAAAAACTCTCAGATATTTATGAGAGTGAAGAAGGGCTGGTATTTAAACTTCCTATATTGCCAGCTCAAAGCCTGAATGTGGAAAAAAATACAGCAATTATATATGTACTCATAATGCATAATCAAGTCCTTTGGTTAGAGGTGAACTCTGGCCCCTTCAGGAAGCTCAATTTCAAGGAAATTAGAAGAACAAAGTAGACTGTGGAGAAAAATGAGTCTTGGAGAACAAACTGCTCAAAACTTGGAGAGTGAAGAAGAATGCAGACGTAAACTGAACAGTCTAACAAGATAGTAGGTGCCAGCTCCCTAGATCTCCATGGGCCTGGAGTAGGGCTTGTGTGTCTTGGTCCTGACTACATCCAAGATATTAGATACAAGACCCAGAAGCAGGAACAGTCACAGCTAAGGTGAGTGCTGAGAGAGGAAGCTGCTCTTGGCTAAGATGCAAGTTCACTTAGATAGAAGGAATTCAAGCATCAGAGGCCAAGGCACTAGCCTCTAAGATTCAGGACGGAAGAGTCTTGGAACAGTGATAGGAAAGAGGAGAGAAGCTACTACTATGGTCTATAGTAACAAAACAGATAAAAAGATGTATGGTGTGCACACTGCTTTTACCTATTACAACTGTTGGCCCACCAGGCACAGTGGCACATACCTGTAATTTCAGTGCAGCTAATTGGGAGACTGAGGTAGGATGACTTTAAGTTCAAGGTGAGCCTTAGCAACTTAGCAAGACTGTAAGCAACTTAGACTCTGTCTCAAAAATATAAAATAAAAGGCTGGGGATGTGGCTCAGTGGTAAGGTGCCCCTGTGTGCAACCCCCAGTATAAAAAGAAGGAGAAGAAAGAGAAGAAGAAATGTTGGGACCTTGTTCACAAGATGGAGCGGGGGCTGCTTCATGGTGGTTCATACTACGTAACCGCTCAGAATTCAGCAGTGGAGTGCCAGGAACATAAATCTCAAAGGAATCACAGAAGCTAAAGGGCTTTGATACACAGGCCAGGTGCTAATAGGAATCTTTAAGTTAGACCTATATCCCAGTGAAGCCACCAATATAAACATCTAGATCATCTAGATTTTGCTAGAAGGTAAGGCTATTTTAAAGGCAACCAAGAAAATATGTAG
Organism: Geosciurus inauris; assembly: GCA_004024805.1. Classification (NCBI taxonomy): domain Eukaryota; kingdom Metazoa; phylum Chordata; class Mammalia; order Rodentia; family Sciuridae; genus Geosciurus; species Geosciurus inauris. The sequence continues at coordinate 77,815 of PVHX01005852.1, read as the reverse complement.
TCCACAAAGATTCCCCTGACAATACGGGATTCGAAGTGCTGAAATCAACCTCCTGAGGGGAGGTTTCTTCCAAGACAGTCAGGTCGTGAAGTCCAGTCAGATGATCCAGGCCGGCTGGTGTTCAAGAGAACTCGAGATTTCATTTGTTCCTATGTTTTCTTCTTCCTCTGGTTAACATGAAGTCTGTGACATTTTGGGGGTATGGAATTGAAACACTCTTGTGTATCTTATGTCATGTTAAAAAGCAAGACTCCCAAGAGACATGGATTACATTAACAACTTGGGGAATAGGAAAGACTACCTTTGTGCCATTAGGAGCTACCTCAGGACACAGCTCCTCAATGCCCCCGCCGACCCAACTTGCCCAGGCATTTCATGTAAAACTTGACAGGAAATCAGGGAGGTGAGCACCAGAGGCACAGAACCCTGGGGCAGCACCCCAAGGCTGAAAACATCTCTCAGGGGTGGGCATATTAATCAGGCTCCGGAGATTAGGTTGTAAACTAGAATGCCAATTTATAAGTAAATACTGAGAAATACATCTGTCAGCATAAACAAAGCAGCCTCCTTGCAAGCAGCCTGTGGAAGAGGATGGGCCTGGAATCCACCAAGGAGTCCAGGAGCCATCAGTGCGTGCCCTGTCCTTTGCTCACACCTCATGGCCCTCTCTCCTGTCCAGAATTCCATACAGCTACAGTAGAGAGGCTGTGAAGGTATCTACAGATCTGTCCCCGGGTCGAGTGCTGACTAAAAACTCTAGAATTAAACTGCTTCCTTAGTTCTCTCTACCTCAAATAATAATAACAGAATTGCAGAATCGGATAGATTTTGATAAAATTGCAGAGGTAGAATTTTTTTTTTCTGGTACCAAGAATTGAACTCAGGGGCACTCGACCACTGAGCCACGTCCCCAGCCCTATTTTGTGTTTTACTTAGAGACAGGGTCTCACTGAGTTGCTCAGCGCCTCGCCATTGCTGAGACTGGCTTTGAACTCGCGATTCTCGTCTCAGCCTCCCAAAGCGCTAGGATTACAGGTGTGCGCCACCATGCCCGGCTGAGGAGGTAGAATTCTTAACTAATTCCTCTGGAATTTTACTTAGAGATGTTATTCTTGGGCCTTAATAAATAACTAGTTTGGTCCATGAAATCATATAAACCTCTCTGCCACAAGCCTGCTATTAGGGATCCTCTAATCTCCAATACCCAGATTCGCGGAGAAGTTAGTTGTGCATAGCGACCCTCACTCGGAAACATGTGTTGACTTCCCAGCAACTTTAGGGTTCCTGAAATCTTACAAAAACCATTCTGAAACATCCTATTTGTAGATATTTTAACTTCAACTTTAAAATATTAACTTTACACCTTACCAGATGCAGAGAAAGCCTCCATCAAAATCCAGCTCCCATTCATAATAAAAACACTGAAGAAAATATGGACAGAAGGAGCGTACCTCAACATCATAAAGACTATATATTAAAAGCCCAAAGCCACTGGGTGCGGTGGCACATACATGTAATCCCAGCTGCTCGGGAGGCTGAGGCAGGAGAATCTCAAGTTCAAAGCCAGCCTCAGCAATGGTGAGGTGCTAAGCAACTCAGTGAGACCCTGTCTCTAAGTAAAACAAAATAGGGCTGGGGATGTGGCTCAGTGATTGAGTGCCCCTGAGTTCAATCTCTAGTACCCAAACAAACAAACCCAAAGCCAACCTTATTAAATGGGGGAAAAACTGAAAGCCTTTTAACATCTGGAACAAGAAAAGGATGTCCATTCTCATCACTCTTATTCAATATAGTACTAGAAATTCTAGCCACAATTAGGCAAGAAAAGAAAAGGGATAAAAATAGGAAAAGAGAAATTATAACTGTAAATTACAGCACTGCAAATTATATGATTCTGTACTTAAAAAATCCAAAAAGCTCCACCAGAAGCCTGCCAGAGCTGATAAATTCAGCAAAGCAGCAGATTACAAAATCAACACTCAGAAACCAACAGCTTTCCTAACAACCAACAATAAATATGCTGAGAAGTCAGGAAAACAATCCATTCACAATAGCCTCAAAAAACAACAAAAAAACTTTTCCTCCCTAATTCAGGGGGAGGGGCAGGATCACCTTTCTTCCCTGTCAGGAGAGTTATCTGTCCTTGAGGACACGCCCACCACGGGAATGAAGTAATGGATTCAGACTTAATGGATGGCACTAGAAGATCTAAGAATTGACTATCTCCCAAGCTGGGCACAGTTGTGCATGCCCGTAATCCCAGCACTTTGGGAGGCTGAGACAGGAGGATCGCAAGTTCAAAGCCAGCCTCAGCAACGGCGAGGCGCTAAGCAACTCAGTGAGACCCTGTCTCTACATAAAACACAAAATAGGGCTGGGGATGTGGCTCGGTGGTCAAGTGCTCCTGAGTTCAATCCCTAGTACAAAAAAAAAAAAAGAATTTACTATCTCCAAAATTAACAAGTGAATTTATACTCTGGACAGAGAACACCTGCAATGTAGCCTATAAATCACTTCTTGGAAAAAAAAAATCACAGCTGCTGGGACAGGAGTCCCCTGTATTTCTCCTTTGCTAGCAGAGCAATAAAACTTTTTTCCTTTTTCTCAAAACAAAACAACACAACAAAAAAACCCTTAGGAATCAATTTAACCAAGGAGGTGAAATGAATGAAAACCACAGAACATTGAAGGAAGCAACGGAAGACCTTCCATATTCATGGATAGTCAGAATTAGTATTGTTAAAATGGCCATATTACCAAAGTAATACACAGATTCAATGCAATTCCCATCAAAATACCAATGACATTCTTCACAGAACTAGTAAACAGTCCTAAAATTCATTTGGAAGTATGAATGACCCAGAAAAGCAAAGGAAATTCTAAGCCAAAAAAGTGATTCTGGAGACATCACAAAATCCAACTTCAAGTTATACTACAGAGCTACAGTAACAAAAACTGCATGGTCCTGGCATAAAAATAGGCATGTAGACCAATAGAAGAGAAGACACAAAGAACAAACCCACATACAGTAATTTGATCCCCGACAAGGTGCCAGAAACACACTGGAGAAAAGACAGCCTTTTACACAAGTGGTGCTGTGAAAACCAGTTATCCATATGTAGACTAGATCCTTATCTCTCACCCTAGCCAAAAGTCAACTCAGAAAGGATCAAAGACCTAGGAATTAGACCAGAAGAAATATGCAGCTACTAGTGGAAAATAGTATCAACATATGCTTTACATAGGTACAAGCAATGACTTTCTCACTAGGACCCCTAATGTTCAGGAAATAATGTCAAGAGTTAATAAACAGGATGGCATCAAATTAAAAAACTGCACAGCAAAGGAAACAACGTAGAATGTGAAGAGAGAGCCTACAGAATTGAGAAAATCTTTGCCAGCTACTCTTCTGACAGATGATTAATATCCAGAATATATAAAGAACTCAAAAAAGTTACCAAAGAAAACCAAAACCCAATTAATAATTGGTCAAGTGAATCAAACCGACACTCTCTAAAGAAGAAATACAGATGGCCAATAAATATATGAAGAAATATGTGACATCTTTAACAATTAGGAAAATGCAAATCAAAACTACATTGAGGCTGGGCATGGTGGTGCACTCCTGTAATCCCAGTTGACTGGAGGCTGAGGTAGGAGGACTGCAATTCAAAGCCAGTCTCATCAATTTGGCAAGGCCCTACATAACTAAGCAAGACCCTGTCTCAAAATAAAAAAACAAAAAGAGCTGGGAATGTGGCTCAGTGCTAAGTGTCCTTGGGTTCAATCCCCAGGAGGAGAACAAACAAAACCAGATTTCATCTCACTCCAGTCAGAACAGCAATCATCGAGAATACAAATAAATGCTGGAAAGGATGCAAGGAACAGGGAACACGTGTACACGGCTGGTGGGAGTGTAAACAAGGACAACCGCTCTGGAAATCAGTGTGGAGGTTCTGCAAAAGACTAGGAAGAGAAGCACCACATAACCCAGCTGTGCAATTCCTTGGTATTTATCCTGAAGAATCAAAGTCCAAAACTACAGCAATACAGACATGCCCACGTTACAGCAGCAGAATTCACAACAGCCAAGGTCTTCGCCAATGGGTGAATGCATAAAGAAAATATGGTATGTACATACAATAGTTTTATTTATAAAGAAAAATGAAATTATGTAATTTGCAGGAAAAGAGATGGCCCTTGAGAACGTTAGGTGAAATAAGCCAAACTCAAAGTCAAGGGTCATGTTTTCTCTCATACACAGAAGCTAGAGATGAAGAAGTAAAAGAAAGGTATGTGTGTGGAGGGATGACGTGGAAATCAAAGATCAGTCAAGGGAGAAGAGGAAAACGGGAAATACTGAAAGTGATATTGGCCAAATTATATTCTTATATTGCATCCATGTACGAGTCCGTAACAGTGAATCCATTATATATGATTATAATACACCAATGAAAAATATGGAAGGAAAAAAAGGTTTTACTTTAATTAGCAATTATTACTAGCCCCATACCCTGTTTGTTCATGGCAGACTGCCTTCTGACTACAACACAGACCTGGAGTTGCAGACATTCTCTCGAGAACTAAAAGCAGAAACTTACTTTGCCAATGTTGGTATTGTCCAGGGCTGCGTCCACTTCATCTAAAACAAAGAATGGAGCAGGCCGAAAACTAGAAAAAATAACAAATTAGTAGTCATTTTCTATTTGTTTTTCAAGAGCTGGAGGAAAGAATTAACAGTATTCAGAATAAGATACATCTTTTTTGGAAACTCTGTCTAGGTAATCTGTGGCCTTTGTATTGCTAACAGGGTTCAATTATGTGACATATGCAAGGAGTATTCAGGGCTGGTCACCCCCTCCCTCAGACCCTGTGCCTTACGGGTGACACTTCATGCTTTTCTTACACCCACTGCTCTGTGAGTCTCCGATGTCAGCTCTTAGCTCCTGAACACCCAGTGCTCCTGGTACTCGGTGCTAGGAGCGCTCCCTCACCTGACCTGGCCCAGGTAACTGACTACCATCCACACGCTGATGCTCCCACGTGTATCAGCAGTCCTTCCCTCTCTCCTAGACACACATGCCATCACTCACTCAGCTATTCCATGTGAACATCTAAGGAACACCCCAAGCTCATCCAAAAGCAGCGTCTCACCTGCCCCTATACCCATTCTCTCCTTTGATTTTCTTCTGTCACTTATGGGCAGCTCTTACCAGTCTAGCTATGTAGGCCAAATTCCTGGAGTGCCCCCCAGACTCCCTCACACCCCACACCATCAGCAATGTCTGCTTTCAACCTGGTCCAGGGATCACTGTCTTTCACTTTGCCACCATAGTTTCCTAACCGTGACCTGACCTGACACTGCTGCATCGAGTGTACTGCATGCGGGCCAGGTGTACTCTGGCCTCAGGTCCTTTGCCTTGCTGTCCTCATACTTAGAGAAACACCCGTGGCTCACACCCGTAATTACTTCAAATCTGCTCAACTGTTTCCTTCTAACAGGCCTTCCCTGATAACTTATTTTTCTTTTGTAGTTTGTGGATTAAACACAGAGGTGTTCTACCACTGAGCTACATCTCTAGTCCTTTATAAATTTTTTTTGGGGGGTACTGGAGATTGAACTCAGGGGCACTCGACCACTGAGCCACATCCCCAGCCCTGTTTTGTGTTTTATGTAGAGACAGGGTCTCACCGAGTTGCTTAGTGCCTCGCTGTTGCTGAGGCTGGCTTCGAACTCGCGATTCTCCTATCTCAGCCTCCCTAAGTGCTGGGATTACAGGCTTGCGCCACCGCTCCTAGCTTATAAATTTTATTTTGAGACAGGGTCTTGCTAATTGCTCAGGCTGGGCTTGAACTCGCAATCCTCCTGCCTCAGTCTCTCAAGTACCTGGGATGACAGGCACGCACCACCACACCTGGTCCTTAATACATGGTGATTTCATATTGCAAACCTTCCCTGCCACCAATTATCTGTTCCCTGATCCTATTTACTTACTTCCCTATAGTACTTCCATTCTCTAATATTCTCTATATTAATTACTAATGGAACTTATTATTTGTCTTCCCCAACTAAAACAATCATTTTTGAAGCAGGCACTGTTTTGTTCAGTGACCTCCAGTGCCTGCAACAGTAGATAGTAGGTGTTGCGTAAAGGATGGGGCGCCACCTAGTGACAGTCTTATGCTGCTGTGAGTCTCCTGTTCAGAGCCAGTCTCCTTTCCCAGAGCTCTCCTGCCACAGGTGGTCTCTTTTCCTGTGAGGGCCTGTTCCTTCTCTTTTTTATTGAGACCAATAAAAACCAGCTGTCAAACTCTTATGTTTTCATGTTCCTGGTAATGGGACTAGAGAGGCAGCAGCCCCTCCACCTTGGATCTCCACCAACTGCTTTGAATACCAAAAGCTGTGAATTGCCTTTATTTTAGCTATTTGTTTCTTGATTTATATTGCAAATGATGGATGATATTCTACCATCATCAGTGGAAATAAAGCTAAATATCTTTCTAAAGAAATATTTTGCTTTCAATATTACTTACTGAATAGATCTCTGAATATGAACTAGGAAAATAATACACAAGTTTAGTTTTGAATTTGTTGCTCATGTTTTGAGCAATCCTGATATCACATCTGGTCATTCTAAATTTTTCTTTTTCTTCTCTATAGTTGGAAAATTACTAGCTACTGTTAATAAACTCTGTCAAAGATAGAACTCTTAAGAGTTGCAATCTAAATTACTGTAGACCTAAAATACAACCTGAATTATCTAGCTGAAGAAAGAAGTTTTATATGCATTTACTAGATATTAATAAATAAAAATAGGTATAGATCTTCCATAGAAAGCCGCACTTGGTTTTTGCCCTGGTACAAAACCAAGTAGGGTTTTTTGTTTTTTTTTGGGGGGGGGTACCGGGGATTGAATTCAGGGGTACTCGACCACTGAGCCACATCCCCAGCCCTATTTGTGTTTTATGTAAGCAACTCACTGAGTTGCTTAGGGCTTTGCTGCAGCTGAGGCTGGCTTTGAACTCGTGATCCTCCTGTCTCAGCCTCCAAAGCTGCTGGGATTACAGGCATGTGCCACTGTGCCCAGCTAAACCAAGTAGCTTGTTGTGACCTTACCTGTGTACAGCAAACAGGAGAGCCAAAGCTGCCACACACTTTTCTCCCCCTGACAAATTGTCCATTGGCATAAATCGTTTGCCTGGGGCCACACAATTATAACTAATTCCCTCCAAGTAGGGTTCTTCAGGGTTCTCTGGGCTAAGAAATGCCTGAAACACATGTTATTTATTTAGAAATACTAGAAAAGTAATCAGTAAATTTCAACTTGCGGTGGCAACATAGTTTACATGTAAAATTTTCTATTGGTTAGGTTTTCCTCAATTTTGATGGAAAAATACTAATGCCTGTAAATAACATATCTACATTTAATCACAGACAATAGAGTTGTCTGGGTTAGAGGGGAGAGAAAACACTCTAACATAGGGCATCAGGCCTTCCCACCAGGCTGTGTCACACCACGGCAACATACAGTCTCCTCTAGTTACAAAGACAGTCTCCTCTAGTTCACTCAATGACCAATGGTCCATTTATCAAACATTTACTGAACACTTACTATGGGCCAGCACTGTAAATATAGATATGAACCCTGTTCTCAAAGAGTTAATGGGCTTAGTTTAATCTCACTTTACTGAAAATAAATTATTTTAATTTATCATATTATTTTCAGTTGAAATCCTGAAAGTATCACCTGAGTCATAGAAGAACATGGGCCAAAAGCAGAGCCAGTATATAGTTTTGACCCACACCTTAACTCCATATCCAATTCCCAAGTATTTGCTGTGGGTACTGATAATGTAGTGGCATGGTGATCACTGAGACTCTCATTAAAAAGGAAATACCTGGATTGGGATCCTGCCTTTAGTTCTTCCTCTCTTCTGTGATACTCTAACCAACTCCACTGATAACATTCCCTAGGATCCTCTATAAGGACCCCATCTTTACTACAGAGACCCAGAATACTAAAGCCAAATCATTACCAGACAACAGAAGAGAAATAGGCCTGGAGTGGTTATGACTTGTCCAGGCTGCCAGCTCAGAGTGTGTGGGATGGAGAACACAGCTCATTCCATCAGTCTTCACAAACTACCCTTGCCGTGAGTCACTCAAATAATGTGTAGTGGTTATTTAATGTCCCACCAGAAAAAAACAATCACCAATAACACAGAGATCCCACTAGTTATTTCAGGTTTGAATACATACTTGGGCGCTGTTGTTTCTGCAGAGCTTCTTGTAGATCTGATCAATTGAGACTGAGACATGCTCAAAACACTGGCTGAAGAGATCGTATCTCCTTTTTTTCACCTGTTCAAACTCGTGCCTGCACATTCTGGCTTCCTTTCTGCTGGCCTCAAAAGCTAAGGGAGAATCAATGTTCTTTATTCTGGAGACCGCCAGGGACTTCTCTTATTTAAAGTACAGGATATTTTAAAAATTAGATTTTGAATTTGGCTTTCTTAAGTAAATCTATCTTCAAAATAACCTCAACTGTTATTAATTCCAAGAGCAAAGCTCTTAAAATTGATAGGCTCTTCCCTTTTTTGGCAGGGCTAATGATTTTATTTTAAATAAGATGTTTATAAATTTTATTGAAGTATTTAAGGAAATTAAGAAAAACTATTATATGATGTTAAAGTATGAACAGCCTAGAGGTTTAACTACCTGAACTTAGTATAAATATTAACCTACAAATCCTTCAAGGTGATAAACTCATATTGGAGTATTCTTTAGTTAAAACAATATTATATACAACAAAAATTTTATCCAATAAAAAACTGAAATCATACAACATAAATTGACTCTAGCAGGGTTAATTTCTAAATAACATTAACAAGTTCCTAAAGAGTACTTCATATGCCTATTTTGCTGATATAAAAAATTAAATGTCTGTTCTATAATAATCAATAAACCTATTTTTAAATTAAAGCAGAACATTGCATGGAGGAAGCAATTAGTGATTCGGGATTAAAAGTACACATTAATGTTAAAACAACAGAGGAAAATGTGTAAGAAAAGAAAGTTACATTCTAGGAGTGACTTGCTCTAGAAATCAAAACACCCATGAATATGATCCTGTTAACAACTAAACCCTAGTTCAGTTGGGCACAATGGGGCACGCCTGTAATCCCAGTGGCTTGAAGGGCTGAGACAGGATAATCACAAGTTCAAGGCCAGCCACAGCAACTTAGCAAGGTCCTGAGCAACTTGATGAGACCTTGCCTCAAAATAAAAAATAAAAAAGGTTGGGGATGTGGCTCAGTGGTTAGGTGCCCCTGGGTTCACTCCCCAGCACCAAATAATAATAGTAATAATAATAATAATAAAAACCCCAAGTTCACCATCTGTGGACTCCTGAAACTTGTCTCTGACAGTCTTCAAGTTCTCTAGGGCTCTCAGGTTTGGGGCTGCTGTCTTCAACAGAACATCCTCCTGGGAGGCCATCTGCTGCAGGAGGAGTGTAAGATGGGCCTCTACCTCTTTATCTGACTGCAGAGCCTGTTATTGCAAAGAATAACACTGACTGGCACGCCTTTTACATCCAGACTGCTAAAGTAAGACAGAAGCACAGGGTCAGCTCCATCTAACCCCACCAGCTCCCTTTGCACACTCCCGACCCCAGCTCCTCTGAGCCTGGAGCTGCAGTCACACAGCACCGTCTTGAGCTTTCCAGGTCAGCTGTGCCTTCCATGGCTCTACCGATGCATATGCTGCTCTTGGAAGATGTTGTATCCCTCTCTCTCTCTTTTTTTAACCTAGCTAAAAGACAATTCATTTATCACCTTAATTTCTGTGTTCAATAGACAATAATATCATCTACTACATATTAGACACTGAAGACTCAATGAAGGACACTGTCAGTCTTTGGTCTTTAAAAAGCTCACAGAGAAGTCAGCAATATAATCTGCAATTTATAACAGGATGATAAAACCTCTTACCAGATAAGCATAAGGCAGAGAGAAGGGTAATATTTAACCTGAAACCTGACTAAAGAATAGAATTAATTGGGGTGAGGACAGAAAGGGAAACGTGTGATCATGCCTTTCCAGGAAAACGTTGACTCCTGAAGGGAATAATACATGATAAAGGCGATATTTTAGTTCACTGAGAATTATCTGAAAACTGAGTAAACTTAAAACAGATTCTTATACCATATACTAAAATAAACTTAAGATGTATTAAACGGGCAAATGAAAACAACACCATAAGCGCAAAGAAGATGTTCATATTTACTGAGTAGTAAGGTGGCAAAGGACATTCTAGACAAAAAACACAATGGATAAAGCACGAGATAGAAAACTACAGGAAAGACAAAAACTCTTCTGCCTAAAGATGCCACAACTACAGAGTCCAATGAAATGATATGACATGTGAAGTGAAAAGACGTGGCGGGTGTTGCTACTTGGATCCATCTCTACTTTTTCTTACTAAGGCAGCCTGTCTTGGGCCTGGTGGCCCCTTCCTTCCTCCTGGGGCCCAGTGCTGAGGAGTGGGCCTGCTCTGCTCAGGCGATGGCTAAGCACCTCTCCTCCACCCACTGGGAGGGGTGACTGGGTCACAAATGAACATGTAATTCACTCAGGCAGCTGTGATGAGGGGACAATTGCTGGGGCTTCATAGTAAAACCTTTCAATCTTAGAGTAACAACACCCCAAAAGGGCTATACTAGGGTGCTGACAGGGCAAATTCAGGATGCTGAATTTGCAGAAGCCACTTTTATTTATTGCAGGACTTTGCAAAGCTTTTGTTTATTCACTCTGTGCCTACAAGAAGGGAACAGGATTCAAACAGTAGCTGGGCACAGAAACTCTGCTTCTTTGGCTAGACATGTCATAGTAGAGTGTTCTGCAGAACATAGTGAGCAATGCTGATATAAATGTTTTAAAAAGTGATCTATTTACTTATTAGTCTATTTTGTGATATCAAGATAGAGTAAGAAATGTATATTTGGTCCTCATCTTGGTTCCTGGCTCTGAGTTCCTAAAACTCTTACCATTACCTGAGTGAGAGGAGCATCTCATCTTCTGTTATTCCTAACAAGCTCCTATCCACCACAGAGTTCATGCTAATGAGTCAGCTTTTGGAGGGTGGGTACTGACCACCTGAGGAACAGCCCCTGAGAGGTTGGAGACTGAATAACCACCCATGGCCAGTGATTTAATCATGTCTCCAGGAGTTGGTGAACACACAAATATGTGGAAAGGTGGCCCATCTAGAGGGGGCAAGAGAGGGAACCCGGGAGCTGTGTTCCTTCCCCACAAAAGTAGTCCAAGTTTTGTGAGCCATTCTGACAAAATATCAAACCCGAGGAGGGTACTAAGGGATCCCCTGGTTTATAGTCAGGGGGCCAGAGGTATGGAGGCTGGGACATATGGCTGGTGTCTGAAGTGTGAGTCGCCCAGAAGGACTGAGGTTTTAACTTGTGGGATCTGATGCTGCTCCAGACAGTGCCAGAAATGAACTGAATTGTAGGATACTAAAATACTCAGAGAACTAGAGAACTGCCCGGTGTGAAAGAGACCCACATATCTGGTGTCAGAAGTGTTACTAGTTAAGCTGGACACGGTGGCACATGCCTATAATCCCAGCACTTTGGGAGGCTGAGACAGGAGAATCACAAGTTCAAAGCCAGCCAAAGCAACTCAGTGAGACCCTGTCTCTACATAAAACCCCAGAAGGGCTGGGGATGTGGCTCAGTGGTCGAGTACCCCTGAGTTCAATCCCCAGTACCAAAAAGAAAAAGAAAGAAAGAAAAAAAGAAGTGTTATTAGTTAATATAGAAAAAATGTTTTTCCTTTGTATATTTCTTCTAAAACATTAGGAAATCTACTTAAAAAAAACTTACATCCTACTATCTAAAAATAATTCTGCAGTACTTAAATATTCAATATTGCTGTTAGTCACAAACAGAACTCTCTCAGTTACCTTCAGATCCTCTCTTAGAGGGCTGTAGTCTATTTCGATAGCGGCTTCCTTTTCATAGATGTCAGTCGTCGCCTGGGTACTTTCTGCTTCAGTCCCCAACTGAAAAACACACAAAACTCTTTCCTTGTTATCTGAAATGACCTCTACTGATTCATCTGCCCCCAGTCCTCCAACTGCTTGTCACCTCATGCAGATTACAAGTTTAACACCCTCATGACAGCTGGAAGGCTGCAATCATCTGGCCTAGCTGCCCTAAATACGTGGTGAACCAGGGTCTTATGCTCCCTCTGCTGCAACCCACAGCCTCCCTGACCACAGTGTAAGTGCCACTCTCAGATGGCCCGCTCCCTCCGCTGAGCCACCTCCCCTAGATTCCTGTGCACTTCACTCACCTCTACTTGTTGGCTACCTTCTCTTGGCCACCCCTGGCCTCTCCACTCAAGGCTGAAAGCCCCTCCACCAGTGCTCTGTATTCCCTTTTCTGCTTTATTTTTTCTCTAGCATCTATCAACACCTAACACATAAATATTTTACTTGTTTACAATTTGTCTGTTGGATTGTCCCTACCACAGTGTAGTCTGAAGGAAAGAATTTGGGGCTGTTGTATTCACTGCTGTATTCTCAGTGTTCCACATGATGACTGAAATATATATTTCAATTTCAATATATATTATATTTTGGAAGGAAGGAACAGGAAAGTAGGAACAGAGGAACACTTACTCATCTTCTGCCTGGTCTTTATGTAACTGCTGTTTAAAATCAAGACTCACAAATTAAAAAAAGAGGAAAAAAACCACTTGGTTATTTACTCCTTTCTTAGCTACACACCCTCAATAAAACTTTTATAATTAAGCACACATTTTATGTAATACATGTTAAAATGGCTCACAAAGAAAATACAAAACATTTGAAACTCTAAATCCCCTGATGCCTGTGTGTGATTCAACATCCCCATTTGTATCAGACTTCTGTGTAAGTCCTCTGGTGACATGCTACTTAAAGTGTGGTCCATGAGCCAGCAACAGGGGCCTTATCTGGGGCTGTGTGCAATGCACTCTTAGGCCACATGGTACCCAGAGGCTTCCTCTGCATATTATGATTTGCGAATCTAGGAAAACCTCTCCTCCACAATATGAGAATATTCTAAGAACCTTGGCAGGTGCAGGCAACTCCCCCTGTCTGAACATCTCCAATGGAAGGGTTCTACCTCACACATGCAGTTACTTCCACAGACATTGTCAAACAATTATTTCTACCTAGCAACCCCTGTTTGGTCCTCTGGAGAGACAAGATTCAGTTCATACCTAATGCCTTTCTATTCTGGGTTTTACAGAACATCTTGGACAGTCGCACCATTGCAAGGCTACAATTAGATAGCTTATGAAATTCCAGCAAGGAACTCACCACCAGAGGCCACCACCGTCCTTCTATAGAAAGTATTCCCAAGCCGAAGAAATTCAACTCTGTAGCCTTCTATACCCAACCTAATATTCCCCCTTAGGACCAGAAAAAACAAGTGTGACTCACACAAGAGACTTTCACCTATTTGAAGATAATGGTCACATTCCCCAAGCCTTCCCCTCCCCAAACAACATGGTCTGGGCTTTCTTCACTAGTCTGGATATATTACTCTTAAAATGCCTCATGTTTTAGAAAGTGAATACAATATTACAGTGTGGCCAGACTAGCACAAAATAGAACAAGTACCACTTAAAAAAAATAGACTACTTTGGGCTTTGGTTTACAGCTCAGGGGTAAAGTGTTTGCCTGGCATGCACAAGGCCCTAGGTTCAATCCTCAGCATCACCAAAAAAAAAAAAAAAAAAAAAAAAAAAGACTTTTTTGTAGAGTAGTCTCAGGTTCAAAGCATATCAACACATCATAATCACCCGAAGTCCCCATTAGGGCTTACTATTGGTGTTGAACATTCTACAGGTTTGTACAAAAGCATAAAGGCATGTATCCAACATTATACATTATAGGTAGAAGAGTTTCACTGCCCTAAATATCATCTATGTTCCACCTACTCATTCCTCATTCCACTCCAACTCCTCGCAACCAGAGATTCTTACTGTCTAGATTGTTTTGCCTTTTCTGGAATGTCATAGAGTTGGAATCACAATATACACTTTTATCTTTTTTTACTGATCCAGGCGCATTTAAGTTTCCTCCCTGTTCTTTCATGGCTTTATAGTTTTGTGGGGTTTTGTGTGTGTGTGTGTTTGTTGTTTTGAGATGTGGTCTTGCTCTGTTGGAATATCTCCCCCATCTGTAAAGGGCCCAAGAACCAGAGAAAGAATAAGCAGGCAAGTTGCTCTAAATACCAGTGCAGTACCACCACACACCACACATTTTAAGTAATTTTCTAGGCACCTCTACTTCAATTATGTCATCCAGTGACCCCGACAGGAGAACAATCTCAACGTCTTGAACTTTGCAATCGAGCAGCATATTATGCTTCTCTAATCGTTTCTGTTCCAGAGAGGACTGAATGATCACAACTTCTTTTTGCAATTTTCCCACTTCCCTGTAAAAACAATATGAAAAGTGCTTTTACTCATTATCTAATGTGGCACTAAGCAAGGAAAATGTTATATTGTGGGAAAAGGTGACTTTTCCTTATGAATCCTGTAAATGCTAGAGTTTGTGATTTAAACATTAACACTCCTGAGAAAGGCCATGAATGAAACTAGTTAACCCAAGGTTGCATTTTTCTTTTTTTTGTGGTACTGGGGATGGAACCCAGGGCCTTGCTCATGTTAGGAAAGCACTCCACCATTTAGTTACATCCCCAATCCTATTTTTATTTTGAGATGGGGTCTTGCTAAATTGCCCAGGCTGGCCTTGAACTTGCTATCTTCCTGCCTCAGCCTCCCTGGTAGCTGGGATCACAGGTATATTCACTGTGCCTGGTGATGGCATTTTTCAATAATAAACTTTCTTGCTTTAATTGGGGCAACCAAGATGCAGTACTTTCCCAGTTACTTTATTTGTTTTTGTTTTTGTTATCAGGGATTGAACCTAGGGTCACTTAACCAATGAGCTGCATCTCCAGTGCTTTTTAATTTTGAGATAGGGTCTTGCTAAGTTGCTTAGGCTGGCTTTGAACTTGTGATGCTCCTATCTCAGCCTCCAAGTCACTGGGATTCAGGAGTGTGCCACCATGCTCAGCTTACTTTATTTATTTATTTTTAAATATTTTTTTAGTTGTAGATGGACACAATATCTTTATTTTATTTATTTATTTATATGTGGTGCTGAGGATCGAACCCAGTGACTCACTCACGCATGCGAGGCAAGTGCTCTAACACTGAGCTACAGCCCCAGCCCCTTACTTTATTTCTAAATGTATACTTTTCCAGGTTGTGTTTCTCCCTTGCATGAGCTCTACATTTTGGAACCTCAAACCAGGAGAAATAGTCTCTCTGCAAGAGAAATCAGGTAAATCACTATATCCCTGAGAATCTGAAATCTCTGTACTACCTGGCTCTTCTGAAGATGAGAGTACAAGGTTTATCAGGTGAAACAATGTGGACTTTTAACAGGACCAATAAAGGGGACAGAAGAAAGGGGGAAAAAAGGAAGGAAGGAGGAACGAAAGGCACGGGAAGGGGGGCGGGGGGAGACTCCAAGGTTTTCAAGAATATGAAGAGAAACAAATTTTTTTTTTAGGTATATTCTTTTTTTTAAATGATGTGCTATTATTTTTTTTATATCTTTATTTATTTTATGTGGTGCTGAGGATCGAACCCAGTGCCTCACGTATGCGAGGCAAGCGCTCAACCGCTGAGCCATAACCCCAGCCCCGAGAAACAAATTTTAAACTAAATATAAAAGTTCAAAAAAATCAAGAAAGAGGTTTTAATTCCTCTTAAAAATCATACACAAAGAACTTTCTGGCAGTGTCTTAAAACACTGAAGGTCTTGGGACAGTAAGGAAAAGTGACATGCCAGGAGGCTGAGCAAAAAGAGCTCATTTCTCAGTGCTACGATCATGTCAGTCAGTCATGCAGAAGAGCATGTTATTTGCTGCAAGTCAGCTGATCCAAGGAGTCATCATCATCATCATCATCATGGCAAATACACATGCTTGTCAGGCACCTGGCACTCTTTTAAGCTCACTTCATCAGTGTTCAGGTCACTATTCTCTGAGGCAGGCATTTTCCTTACCCCCATTACTGATGAGGAGATCAAGGCACAGTACATCAGGAGCAGAGCTGGGATGTGCCCACAGGCAGCCTCGCCTGACCCATCCCTTACCCTCTGTGCTGTGTTGTCCAGGGAATCTCAGGACAGCAGGAAGATGCCAGCAATATCAAGGGAGATTTAGGGCAAGGGACTCTATACAGGATCATGTTTTCATTCACCAAAAATAACTACTCACTCTAAACAACTAATTCCCTCTTTTGGTTTCCCCCTAAATTAGAACATTTGAAATGTGTTATGTGGGACCAAAAGAAACAAAGGGCACATATTCAAATACAACTTCCCACAATACATTCCACCCTGACAATACACATTGTCTACAATGCTGTCTGTTGGGCTGGGGTTGTAGCTCAGTGGTAGAGTGCTTGCCTAGCATGCGTGAGGCACTGGGTTCGATTCTCAGCACCACATATAAATAATAAGTGAATAAAATAAAGAACTATCAACAACTAAAAAAATATTTAAAAAATAAAATGCTGGTCGTATCTTTCAAACTGATGAATTCTCAATTACCTATCAATAGCTAAAAACTTCTTCCGGTCCTCTTCAATCTGAGTTTGAACTTTCTCAGTGTTAGAATTCTGGGTGACGAAGACGTCCTGAAGTTGCTGCCGCTTCGCCATCAGTTCATCCACAGCTTGTAGACAGTCTTCTTCAACCTGAAGAACGAGGATACGCATTGCAGATTTACCATCTTTTATACTGATAAGGTCCACAGGTTCTGTTATTGATAAGACCAACCCAGTCGCTTTAAGATAAATCCTAAGATAAATGGCATGTGCTGCTTAAACCTACGTCATGGATTGTGACCTACTCCCATTCCACACCTTTTAGTAACTAGTATCAGAACCTGCCTTCATCCTTCATCTTAGACCCATTCCTGAGCTCACTGTCATCTGACTTCCGTTCCCCTTGTCCAATGACAGTGTTCTTGCCACTGTGACTTTTAAGTGGCAATTGACAGACATTTAAGAGAGCC
The DNA here is from genome assembly GCA_004024805.1 of Geosciurus inauris. Classification (NCBI taxonomy): domain Eukaryota; kingdom Metazoa; phylum Chordata; class Mammalia; order Rodentia; family Sciuridae; genus Geosciurus; species Geosciurus inauris. Next base: position 60,650 of record PVHX01005852.1, on the reverse strand, counting down.
TTTCTACCAGTCTCTACCACTTCTTCTTCTGGGGCTTGTGGGGTTCCTCCTCTTTTGACTGACTACCCCTGTTCCTAGCCTACCTGCCGCTTCCAGAATCCCATGGCTGCTTCAGTGCTCTCCACTGTCTATCTGCCGGAGCATTTCAACCTTTGTCACATGGTTTCAATTTACTTGGGTCAATCAGCAACTCCCAAATCTATAGCTCCTGCTCAGACTCCTCCCACTATCTACATTCTCTCAGCTGGATATTACCGTTTTGGCATCACACAGCCCCAGGTTCTCTCCTCCCATCCACTATCCCAGTTAGAACACAGACAGGAGTCCTTGAGGCACCCTGCCTTACCTTCTCTCCCACCCAACATCCAAACTCATGAAGCTCTGCTCCCATCTGGCTCCCGTCACTACCAAAACCTTTCAGGAGCTCAATGAGTGGCTATTCAATGAAGGAAGTAAAAAGCTCAATGAAAAGGAACTTCAGCTGTCCACTGTTAGTTACCTTCTTTAGATTATCAATGTCTTCTCTACCTTTCTGGATAGTTTCTTTTAATGTGTTGATCTTATTCAGTTTCTTCTTAAGCTGATTGCGACTATATTCAAGCTGAATATTAAGCCGAGTTTTTTGCTTTTCAAATTCTAATCTAGTATAAAAAAGTCAAGTATTACAAATGGTAAGTGGAGTGCTTTCTTTCTTAACTTTTTCTTACAGGAAATTTCAAATACAAAAGTAGAAGGAATATACTAATGACACCATGAAGTCTCACTCAACTTCAATGTGGTCAATTGAATATCACTTGTTTTATATATAACCCTACTTATCACAATACAGAACTACTTCAAGCAAATTCCAGACATCATGTAATTTTATCTATAAATATTTTATGTGTACCTCCAAAAGTGAAGTGACTTTTAATTCATAACCATAAATTATTATAACTTAAAAATCATAATAAATCTTTAATATGAAATTATTACTACTGCCAAATTTCCAAGACATCTCATTATTAAAAAAAAAAACCTGGATATCTGTATTAGGATTCACACACTGCATAGAGGTGATATGTTTCTTACATCTTTTATAATCCATAGGATCCCGTCCTTTTTCTTTAAGTTATAAAGTATTTATTTATTGGTATTGAGGTTTGAGACCAGGGTTTGCACATGATAGACAAGTCAACCACCAAGCCACAACCCCAGACCTTTTTAAAATTTTATTTTTTACTTCAAGACAGGGTCTCATTAAGGTTTTGTGGCTGGCTTCAAACTTGTGATCCTCCTGCCTTAGCCTCAAGTAGCTGGGATCATGGGTATGCACCATTACACCCAGCTTTATATGTTCATTTTTTTTTTTTTTTTTTTTGCCATACTGAGGAATGAACCTAGGGCCCTCTACCTCTGACCTACATTCCCAGCCTCCCCATTTTTTTGAGACATGGTAGGGTCTTGCTAAATTGCTAAGGCTGTCCTGAAACTTGCAGTTCTCCTGCTTCAGCATCTGGGGTAGCAGGGATTACAGGCATGCACCACCATGCTTGTCTTTATGTATTTATTAAATTATTATTTTTTTGATACTGGAGATTGAACTCAGGGGCACTCGACCACTAAGCCACATCCCCAGACCTATTTTGTGTTTTATGTAGAGACAGGGTCTGAGTTGCTTAGTGCCTTGCCATTGCTGAGGCTGGCTTTGAACTCGTGATCCTCCTGTCTCAGCCTCCCAAAATGCTGGGATTACAGGCTTGCACCACTGTGCCCGGCTGTATTTATTAAATTATTTAGTCAGTCTTTTTTAATAGTTATTCAAATATAAACTTCCAAACTAAAGAATATGTCCCTTCCTGATGCACTTTGTACTTGCAAGCTTCATAAACGCATCATAAAGAACTCCAACATTGCTGGGCACAGCAGTGCACACCTGAAGTACCAGCAAATTGGGAGGCTGAAGCAGGAGGATCAAAAGTTTGAGGCCAGCCTCAGCAACCTAGCAAGATTTGAAACAACTTAGTGAGAACCTGTCTCAAAAGATAAAAAGAACTGGGAATGTAGCTCAGTGGTAGAGCACCCCTGGGTTTAATCCCTAGTACTAAAAAAGAAAATAGAAAAGAAAAAAAATCCAGTATCAACTGTAGCTTGCCCTTTCCTTCTTCCTTCCTCCCACACATCCTGGCAACCCAAATGTTCATTCAAGATGTATTTTTAAGTGCTATCTGTATCAGATAGTGTGCTAGATAAACTGACTGAAAAACAGTGACAACAATAAAAACAAAGTAATATTTAATGAGAGCTTACTATGTGTCTATTATCAAAGCTCTGCTATGAATTAACTTACTTAAGTTGTAGACTGCGAGGTAAGCAATACTAGTGCCCATTAACAGAAGAGACAACAGCAGAGGAGGTCAGCCTTGTCTAAGGGTACCCACTCAGGCAGCATGGAGCCAGGTGTGACACAGAGCAGGCACCAGAATCCCAACTCCTGACCTCTGGCTGCACTGCCTGTGCAAGAGGTTAAAAAGCCTTCAAGAGGCTTATTTCTGCTCAGGAGTCAGGTACACAGAACCCTCTGACACATGTGGGACTCCACACACCTCCAGCCTCCTCTCCCCTTGCTGGCTGCTTCTGCAGTGGTCCCTTCACATCTCCTAACTCTATTACCCTCTCTGGGATCTTTTCCTTTTCTACCCACATCCATCCTTTGGTGCTCCTATCCAGTCACATGACTTTAAGGACCATCTGTATATTGACAGTCCTGCAATTCACATCTCCAGCCTCACCTCTCCCCTGAACTCCTAACTTACACAGTAGCTGCCTGTTCTCTGGCTCTAATGGGATGTCACAGACATCTCAAACTTAATACCCAACATATATGATGGATAAGCCAGGAGAAGAAACAAGAGGATGTAGCAAATTTATTGGATGTTAGATCAATCTAAATTTTAAGAAATTTTTTCTATACTAATAGAAGCCAACTTAAAAATATAAAAATAGATATCATTCACAAGAAAAAAGCCCTATAAAATATCTTGGAACTGGAGCTAAGATTGTAGCTCAGTGATAGAGCGCTTGCCTCATATGCGTGAATCACTGGGTTCAATCCTCAACACCACATAAAAATAAATAAAGATATTGTGTCCATCTACAACTAAAAAAAAAATTTTAAAGAAAATCTGGGAATTAATAAGAACACACTGATCTGTAAGGGAAAAACTTTAATATTCCCCAATAAAAGATACAGGAGATTGAAACAAATGGAAAGACATTCTATGTTCTTGGAAAGACACTCAATATTGTGAAGGTATCATTTTTCCCCCAAGAAACGTACAATCCAATGCAACCTCAGTTAGAAATCCAGCTAGACTTTATGGGGAACAACACAAACAGGCAGAATTCTTTAGAAATGAAGTCTACCAAAGTTTCAAGCTGACTTTAGAATAAGACTATAATGGGTGAAGAGGAGACATCTTATGATGATAAAGGGACTAATTCATCAAAAAGGCATAACAGCCTGAAGTATAGATGTCTCCTAACAGCAAAGGCTAGAAAATACATCAAGTGAAAACTGACATAACTATAAGAAACTGATGAATCCTAAAACCTACTTGGAAATCTCAGTGCTCCTCTCTTATCTCTTAGTGTGCAACTGGGCAGAGACTCAGACAGAAGACCTGAGCAACACCAGCCAGCCTGGCCAACTGCAGCACAGGGTGGCAGTGCACCCACAGCAGAATGTACATTCTTTTCAGGTACACATGGAACATGAACTAAGACAGACAAGAATAAGCCCCAACTGAAAGGATCAAAATAATGCAAAATGTATTCCTCACCACAGTAAAATTAATCTAAAAATCACTAACAGAAAGACATCTGAACCCTTTCCCCTGCCAATATCTGCTAAATCAGACAACACTCTTTTCATCCCGGGGCATAGAAAAAAAATCAGGGATACAAGGAAATATTTTGGACAGAATATTTTGGACAGAATAACAATGAAAATACAACATGCTAAAATTTATAGGATGTAGCTTATACAGCACTTAGAGATTAAAGTGTTTATATTAGAAGATAGGCCCAAAATACATAATGTCAACTTCCACCTTAAAAATATGTAGAATATTAAACCAAAATAAGTAGAAGGAAGAAAATAAAGAACAGCAGAAATCAGTCACAGAAACAAATAGACCATAGAGAAAATCCACAAAACCAAGAGCTGGTCTACAAAGGATTGATAAAATTAATATACCTTTAGCTAGATACCAAAAAAAGAAAAGACAAGTCATGACACCAGGAGCCAAAGTAAATCAGTATAGATCTTACAGACTTTAAAAACAGAAAGTGTTATGTGTGATTTTATGTTAAAACATTTGTCAACCCAGATAAAGTACATAAATTTCTTGAAAGATGTAAACTACCAAAACTTGTCCAAGAAATAGATATCCCGAGTAGCCCCATTTTATTAAAGAAACTGAATCTGTAACTAAAAATATTCCCACAAAGAAAAGTGGGTGGCTTCATGGCTAATCTTATGAAACACATGGGAAGAAACAATACCAAAAGAGAGAGAACATCTTATTCCCAGCTCATTTTATGGGCCTAGCATTACCCTAAAACTGAACTTTGGACAAAGACATTATAAGAAAACTATAGATTGTTACACCCAAGAAAATGATGCAAAAATCTTTAATAAAGTTTTAACAAATCAAATCCAAAACATGAAAAGGAGAGTACATCATGACCAAGTTGGGTTCATCTTGTTATGTGAGGTGACTTTAAAATGAATATAACTTACTATTTGTACTCACTATATAAAAACTTTAAAAAAATCTAGCCATACAAGTATCTCAGTGGATGCCAGAAAAAGTATGTGACAAAAATCAGTGCTCATTTATGACAAAAATTTCTGTAAAGCAGGAATATAAGGGATTTCCTCAACATGAAAGCCACCCTGAAGTTTACATCTTTCCCTGTGACCCTAGGACTGGGAATAAGACAGGATATGTGCTCTCACCACTTACCAAACATTGTACTGGAGGCCTAGCTAGTACAATAGGCAAGAAAAAGAAATAAAGATACACTGACTGAAAAGGAAGAAATAAAACTTTTATTCACTGACAATATGATTATCTATGCAGAAAATCCTAAGGAATCTACAAAAGAGCTAATAGAATAAGTTTAGCAATGTTTCAGGATACAAGGTCAATTTACAAAAAACGAATTTTATTTCAACATACTACAAACAAATCATTTTATATGCAATTTTTTTGGGGGGGTACCAGGGATTGAGCTCAGGGGTACTCGACCACTGAGACACATCCCCAGCCCTATTTTGTGTTTTATGTAGAGACAGGGTCTCACTGAGTTGCTTAGTGCCTCGCTTTTGCTGAGGCTGGCTTTGAACTCGCGATTCTCCTGTCTCAGCCTCCCAAAGTGCTAGGATTACAGGCATGCACCACCGCACCCAGCTTTATATGGAAATTTTAAAACAATTCCATCTACAATAGTATAAAGATGAAACAAATGTAACAAAATATTCACAGACCAAATCTGAAGGCAGAAAACTAAAAAGCATTAATGAGAGAAATGGACAATGACATAAATAAATGGAGATAGATAGATATGCTCACGGATTAGTATTAAGATGTCAATTCTTCCCAAATTAATCTATAGATTCAACACAATCCTAACCAAAATCCCAGCTGGTTTTCTTTCTTTTTCCCCCACAATGCTGGAGATTGAACTCAGGGTCTCACACATGCTGGGCATGAGCTCTACCACTGAGTCATAACCCCAGCTCCAGCAAGGTTTTTTTTTTTCTTTTTCAAAAAATATATATATATATGTAGCAATTGAAAAGCTGATCCTAAAATATACATGGAAATGTAAAGGACCTACAATGGGTAGGGACATGACCTTTCTTGTTCACTTCTGTATCTTCAGTTTCTAGAAGGGTGCCTGCTACATGCAAGGCACATAGTAAATAGGTGTTGAAAGAATGAAGTGTGTAAGAACTGTGGAGAATAAATTGAAAGGAAGTTGGTAAAAATATTGGCAGTTTTTATTTCAGGACAAAGAAAAGTTTCTCTATTTCCCCCAAGAGACATATATTCACTCTTATATTTAAACATTATTTGAATAGATCATACATGCCTATGGTATAAAACAAAACATGTAAGAACATACAAAAGTAATAAGTCTCTCTCCCATTCTCTCAGCTTTAGTAACTATTATTTTATAATTCAGAGCAATTACACCTCAGGGAGTCTTTATTTCAGTTAATTAAAAAGATTCATTTTATTATAAATAAATTTACAAACTTAAGGGTTTTTTTCCCCCTTATTATTTTTTTTTTTTGGTTGGGGACTTTTATTTTTGTCTTTTCTTTGTTGGAACTGGGGATCTAAGCCAGGGCTTTGCACGTGTGAGGAAGTGCTTTGCCACTGAGCTACATTCCAACTCTAAATTAACAGACTTAGAAAAAGGAAAGGCATACTGTTCTTTCATAGGAAAACTCAATATTATGAAGAAGTTGGGTCTCCTTAAATTAAATACAATTTAAACATCACCTCAATACAAGTACAGATAAGTTTTTTTAATAACTAAATAAGCTAATTCTAGAATTCACCTGCAGAAATAGCCATGAAAAAGTAAGTATATGTGTAAAATATTTACTATTATCTTTTAATAAAATACCTTTTTTGATCAATTTCTTGTTGCTGTTTAACATGTTTATTCTCAAATTCACGAATATTTGCCACACCAATTTCTTCACAGAAGTGTTGGAAAATGTCATCTTCTACCTTTTAAATTATTTTAAAACAACTAGTTTAATAACTAATTTTAAGAAATAGACAATGCTTAAATAAGTTTTCATTCCACTCCTGGGTTAGGCTAAAAACTAATCACACCAAGCATTACTGTATTCAGCTAGTGCTTACTCTTCCTTTATCTCCATAGTTACGCCCATCTATTTTCAAATTCTTATTCAAAAATTTAAATAAGAAAGCTCATTAACTTGCATTATTAAGTGTTTGGGCTTTACGTACCATTTAATATAAAACTGAAAGGATTCAATCTACTTTGGCCATGCCAAAATACAATATTCTATATAAAGAAATCAATCTTTAAAAATTTCAGATAATAAAAAAACCCAAGCCAGGCATGATGGCGCACACCTGTAATCCCAGCACTTTGGGAGGCTGAGACAGGAGAATCGCAAGTTCAAAGCCAGCCTCAGCAAAAGCAAGGTGCAACAACTCAGTGAGACCTGTCTCTATAACACAAAATAGGGCTGGGGATGTGGCTCAGTGGTTGAGTGCCCCTGAGTTCAATCCTTGGTACAAAAAAAACAACAAAAAAACCCAACAACAAAAACCCCCAAGATGGTTAGAATATAGACTAAAGAATCAAAAAGATATGGAGCCAGGCACAGTGGTACATGTCTGTAATCCCAGTGGCTCAGGAGGCTGAGGCAGGAGGATCATAAGCAAGTTCAAAGCCAGCCTCAGCAACTTAGTGAGGCCCTAAGCAACTTAGCAAGACCCTGTCTCAAAATAAAAAATAAAAAGGGCTGGGGATGTGGTTTAATGGTTAAGCAACCCTGAGTTCAATCCTTGGTACCAAAAAAAAAAAAAAGGAAAAACACAAATGAGCTAAACCTAACAAAGCAACATTTAACCTTGCATTTAAAATGTATAGTGATGGGATGAAAGAGACCTGCAATAGTAGGACATGTTAAAAACTTTCAGATTTTAGCTGAGTACAAATTAAATATGAATGTGATAAGACCAACGCAGGAATAAGCTACCCCTGGCATAAGCAGATAATCTAAACTATGGAAAGTTACAGGCCCATGTCGGGAGTGCCATGACACTCTGTACTGTTAGACCATATTTTGACATTATGCTTTGTTCTGGACATGGACAAGTAACACAGCACCCAGGGGATGGTTTCTAGAGCTCATCTTATCCATGGTAATGTGAAATGATCAAAGAAATTCAGGATGTTTAACCTGCAAAAGAGATAACTAAGAAGCAACTTGAGTATGCTTTTGAATTATGTAGAAAAGGCAGAACTAAAAGAAAAAAGTAGAAGTGATGGTGAACAAATAACTTTCCAAGGATTGGTGGTACCCAAAAGTACACTGAATCAAATCTAAAAAAGTTCCTGTCATTTTACAAGCAGAGGATAGGTAATCAAATGTTTGTTGCTCCAGAGCCAAGCACTATGCCTGGCATGTAAGAGATGTTTAAAAAGTGAGTAAACAACCTTAAAAGATAACCTGAATGACAGCTATTTGTCTCCTGGTATTAAGGAAGTAAGAAAGAAAGAGGTCGTACTTTTTTACAAAGGGCAAGGAGAGGCCCGAGGGCAGAATAGTCACTGGTCACCATCTCCTGAGACAGGCAGCAGTGGTTTTCAAAGGACACAAGGAGATCAATTGGGCAAACTAATAAAACAGCCTTCAAGTTATTTCTGACAAGGTGCTGTCGCCCATCAACTTTTGCCTTAGCACACATCTAATTTGGTGTCTTATCCAGAACCTAATTCCACACACCATTTAATTATGAATATAACATACATCACCTTATCTATTCTTTCTTGAAATTCTTCAATTCGTTGCTGTTGTTCTTTGATTCCTTCACTCAACATAGTACACTGAGAATCAATATTTAGTAGTTCACTTTGTAACTGAGATTGTTCCTAATAACAAGAGAATTTTCTTTTATTAATATGGCTATATTAGCTTTATATAGTGAAGCCAAAAACATGATAGGTGTGTTTTAAAATAAGAGGAATCAATAAGGTAAGATGAATTCTGGTGCAGCTGAATAATAAAATTAAACAGCATAAAAATAATCAAATGACTATAATCTTAAGCCAAGAGTTAAAGTATCTAAAAAATTATTTTATGCTACGTAACTAATTCCTGAACTATGTTATGGTTCTAAGTTACATCAAATTTTAAGTAAGTTCATGTACCCGGTAAAAAGCAGCAAGGTGCTTCTTCTTAATCATTTCTAGTTCACTTTGTGAATATTTAAGTCGTGTATGAGTTCCTTGTGCTAGAGTCTGTATTTGCTTCAAATCTGTTTCCTTGCGGAGTGTCTTCATTAAATCCTAAAAAGTAAGAGAACCATGAAAACATTTTGCAATAGAAAATCATTTTCACTTGATTCTAGGAATTTATACAATTTTCCTGATTTCTTCAATGACCCATTGCTTATTCAAAACTGTATTGTTTGCATCATTTCTGCAGTTATTCTTGCTTTTGATTTCAATTTCATTCCACTATAATCCGATAAGTTGCAAAAATTTCATTTTTTGTGTTTATTAAGATTCGCAAATATATTTAAACATATATAATATATATGTATATGTATAATATGTGTGTATCTATCTATCTAAAGATACACACACACGCGCGCACGTGCTTTATGGCCTAAAGTATAACCTAAGAGGAAAGTTTATACTGTAAGTGCCTACATTAGAAAAACAGATCTCAAATACATAACCTAATGATATATTTCAAGGTCTTATAAAAAGAACAAATTAACCTTAAATCAGTAGAAGAAAAGAAATAATAAAGGTCAGAGCAGAAATAAATGACATAGAAAATAAAATAATAATATAAAGAATCAGTGGAGGGCTGGAGTTTATGGCTCAGTGGTACAGTGCTTGCCTCACATGTGTGAAGCACTGGGTTCAATTCTCAGCACCACATATAAATAAATGAGTAAAATAAAGAACCATTAATGGGCCGGGATTGTGGCTCAGCGGTACAGCGCTTGCCTCGCATGCGTGAGGCCCTGGGTTCGATCCTCAGCACCACATACAGAGCAATAAAATAAAGACATTGTGCCCATCTACAAAAAAATTAAAAAAAAAAAGAACCATTAACAACTAAAAATATATTTTAAAAAAGAATCAATGGACAAAGACTAGATTCTTTGAAAAGATAAACAAAATGGACAAACCCTTAGCTAAACTAAAAGAGAAGACACATATAAATAAAATCAGACACACAAAGAAGGAGATATTACAACAGATATCACTGAAATCCAGAGGATCATTAGGAAATATTTTGAAAAATTATGTCAACAAATTGGAAAATCTACAAGAAATAGATAAATTTATAGACACAAATGATCTACCAAAACTGAACCAAGAGAGCTTAAAAAACTTAAATAGGGGCTGGGGTTGTGGCGCAGTGGTAGCGTGCTCGCCTAGCATGCGTGAGGCACTGGGTTCGATCCTCAGCACCACGTAAAAATAAAATAAAGATATTCTGTCTGCCTACAACTAAAAAATAAATATTAAAAAAAAAACCTAAATAGATCAATAACAAGCAATGAGATTGAAGCAGTAATAAAAAGTCTCCCAATAGCAGTGGTTTACACCGTAATCCCAACAACATGGGAGGCTGAGCCAGGAGGAGGCTGAGCCAGGAAGATGCCAAGATCAAGGCCAGCTTCTCCAATGTGGCAAGACTCTGTCTCAAAATAAAATATAAAAAGGACTGGGGATGTAGATCAGTGGTAGAGCAACCCTGGATTCAATCCCCAAACCAAAACAAAGTCTCCCAACAAATAGAAGACCAGATAGTCATAGCTGAATTTTATCAAACTTTTAAAGAAGAACTAATACCCATGTTCCTCAAACTATTTCATAAAATAGAAAGGGAAAGAACTCCTCTGACAAAATTTTATGAAGCCAGCACTATTCTAATATAAACACCTGATAAGGACACAACAACATAAAAGGAGACCACAGGCCAATATCCTGGAGGAAACAGGTGTAAAAATCCTCCATGAAATACTTGAAAGCTTGGTTCAACATATAAAAATTGAAAAACATAAAACACCGCATAAACAGAATCAAGGATAAAAATCACATGAACATCTCTATAACTGCAGAAATAGCCACTGATAAAATGACATTCTTTCATGATAAAAACTCTGAATAAACTACAGAAGGATCATACCTCAACAAAATAAAGGCTAGATACAACACATGTCACCAACATCACACTGAGCGGGGGAAAACAAAGAATTTCTTCTTAGTCAGGAATAAGACAAGTGTGTCCACTCTTACCACTTTTACTCAATATAGTACTAAAAACTTGAGACAGAGTTATTGGGCAAGAGAAAAAAATATAAGTGATATGAGCAGGAAAGAAGGAAATCAAATTTTTCCTGTTTGTAAATGATATAATTCTATACCTAGAAAACCCTAAAGAAAGCCAGGTGTGGTGGTGCACACCTGTAATCCCAGCACTTTGGGAGGCTGAGACAGGAGAATTGTGAGTTCAAAGCCAGCCTCAGCAACGGCAAAGGGCTATGCAACTCAGTGAGACCCTGTCTCTACACAAAACACAAAATAGGGCTGGGGATGTGGCTCAGTGATCAAGTACCCCTGAGTTCAATCTCTGGTACCAAAAAGAAAAGAAAAGAAAACCCTAAAGAGTCTACCAAAAGTCTCTCAGGACTCAAATTCAGCAGAGTAGCAGGAGCCAAAGCAAACATACAAATATCAGTAGCTTCCTATACACCAATGATGAACCCACTCAGAAAGCAATGAGGAAAACAATTCCATTCCCAACAGCCTTAAAGATGCAAAACACAACAACAACAACAACTGCCTGGCATGGTGGTATACACCTGTGATTCCAGGTACTCAGGAGGTGGAAGCACAAGAATTACAAATTCAAGGAGAGCCTGGATAGCTCAGCAAGACCCTGTCTCAAAATAAAAAAATAAAAAGGGTTGGAGACACAGTGGTAGACTACCCCTAGGTTCAATCCCTAGAATCAAAATGAAAAATAAAAACAAAAGAACAAACAACCTAGGAATAAACCTAACCAAGGAGGTGAAAGACCTGTACAATGAAAATTATAAACACTTAAGCCATTTCATACTGTTTAATGGAACTATACATCAACAAGACATACAATCATAAATATTTATGCCCCAAACAATGGAGCATCCACATACATACAACCCTTCACAATCTCAAGAATCAAATAGATCACAACACAGTTAACACTAGGTGACTTCAACACACCTCTCTCAACAACTGATAGATCTTCAAAACAAAAACTAAATAAAGAAGCTATAGAACTAAAAAATACAATTAATAATTTGAACCTAACATATATAAAAGTGACTGAATACACTTTCTTCTCAGCAGCTCATGGATCTTTCTCTAAAGAGACCATATCTTAGGCCACAAAACACCTTTAGCAAATACAAAAAAAATGGAGAGCCAGGCACTGTGGCACAAGCCTGTAATCCCAGCACTTTGGGAGGCTGAGACAGGAGAATCCCAAGTTCAAAGCCAGTTTCAGCAATGGCGAGGCGCTAAGCAACTCAGTGAGACCCTGTCTCTACATAAAACACAAAATAGGGCTGGGGATGTGGCTCAGTGGTCGAGTGCCCCTGAGTTCAACCTCCAGTTCCAGAAAAAAAGAAAAGAAAAGAAAATGGAGATAATACCTTGTATTTTATCAGATCATAATGGAATGAAATTAGAAATCAATGATAAAATAAAAAATAGAAGCTACTCAAACACCTGGAGACAAAATAATACACTACTGAATGACCAATGGATAGCTGAAGAAACCAGGGATGAAATAAATAATACTTAGAGGCAAATGAGAACAGTGAAACAGCATATCGAAATCTCTGGGACACTACGAAGGCAGTTCTAAGAGGAAAGTTCATTGCATTGAGCTCATTCATTAAAAGAACAGAATGTCACTAAATAAATAACCTAACTTTACATTTCAAAGCCCTAGAAAAAGGAACAAATCAACACCAAAAGCAGAAGACAGGAAGTAATCAAAATCAGAGCTGAAATTAATGAAATTGAGACAAAAAAAGTTCAAAAAAATCAATGAAACAAAAAGTTGGTTCTTTTTTTTTAAATATTTTTTTTAGTTGTTGATGGACCTTTATTTTTTTCATTTATTTGTATGTGGTGCTGAGAATCAAACCCAGTGCCTCACGCTAGGCAAGCACTCTACCACTAAGCCACAACCCCAGCCCCAAAATTTGGTTCTTTTAAAAAATAAATAAAATTGATAAACCCTTAGCAAAACTAATGAAGAAAAAGAAAAAATTCAAATTACTAAAATTTGTGATGAAAAAGAAAATATCACCATGGATGACACTGAAATATAGATGATAATCAAACTACTTTGAAAATCTATATTCCAATAAAATAGAAAATCACAAAGACATCAACAAATTTCTAGAGACACATGAGCTACCCAAATTGGATCAAGAGAACACAGAAAATTTAAGCAGATTATTTTCAAGCAATGAAACTGAAGATGCCATCAAAAGCCTACCAACAAAGAAAAACCCAAGATCAGATGGATTCTTAGCTGAACTCTACCAGACCTTTGAAGAAGAACTTACACCAATACTCCTTTAATTATTCCATGAAATAGAAAAGGAGGGAACCCTTCCAACTCATTCTATGAAACTAGTATCACCCTGACACCAAAACCAGACAAAGACACATCAAGGAAAGAAAACTTCAGACCAATATCCCTAATGAGCACAGATGCAAAATTTCTCAATAAAATACTGGCAAATAGCATACGAAAACACGTCATAAACATATGCACCATGGGCTGGGGCTGGGGCTGGGGCTGGGGCTGGGGCTGGGGCTGGGGCTGGGGCTGGGGCTGGGGCTGGGGCTGGGGCTGGGGCTGGGGCTGGGGCTGGGGCTGGGGCTG
>PVHX01005852.1:0-46815 GCA_004024805.1 Geosciurus inauris | reverse complement strand
CTACAGCTAAAAATATATTTAAAAAAAAAAAGATAGTGCACCATGATCAAGTGGGGTTCATTCCAGGGATGCAAGGTTGGTTTACATACAGAAATCAATAAATATAATTCATCACATCAACAAACTTAAAGAATCACATGATTATCTCAATAGATGCAGAAAAAGCATTGACAAAATTCAGCATCCATTCATGCTCAAAACACTAAAAAACTAGGGATAGTAGGAATATAACTCAACATTTTAAAAGTGATACATACTAACTCCAAAGCCAACATCATTCTAAATAGAAAAAAATTAAAGCATTCCCTCTAAAAACTGGAACAAGAGAGGGATGCCCTCTTTCACCACTACTATTCCACATAGTCCTTGAAATCCTAGCCAGAACAATTAGACAAAAGAAATTAAAGGGATACAGATAGGCAAAGAAGAGCTCAAACTATCCCTATTTGTAAACGACATGATTCTGTATTTATAAGACCCAAAAATCTCCACCAGAACGCTTCTAGAACTCATACATGAATTCTGCAAAGTAGCAAGGTATAAATTAACATCCATAAATCAACTGTGTTCCTATAGACCGGCTGAAAGAGAAATTAGGGAAACTATCCCATTCACAATAGCCTTAAAAAAGGGGAGAATTAATCTAACAAAAGAGGTGAAAGACCTCTACAATGAAAACTACAGGACACTAAAGAAAGAAATTGAAGACCTCAGAAAATGGAGAGATCTCCCATGTTCTTGGATAGGCAGAATTAATATTGTCAAAATGGCCATACTACCAGAAGTGCTACACAGATTTAATGTAGTTCCTATTAAAACTCCAATGATGTTCTTTACAGAAAGAGAAAAGTAGCCATAAAATCTATTTGGAAAAATAAGAGGCCCAGAATAGCCAAAGCAATCCTTAGTGAGAAAAGTGAAGCAGGAAGCATCACAATACAAGACCTTAAATTATGCTACACAGCTATAGTAACAATAATGGCAAGGTATTGGCACAAAACAGACATGAAGACCAATGGAACAGAATAGAAGACACAGACATACTTGCATAAATACAGTTATCTAATACTAGACAAAGATGCCATAAACATACATTGGACAAAAGATAGCCTCTGTAACAAATGGTTCTGGGAAAACTGGAAATCCATATGTAGCAGAATTAAATTGAACCCCTATCTCTCACCCTGCACGAAACTCAACAGAAAATGGATCAAGGATCTAGGCATTAGATCAGAGACCCTGTACCTATTAGAAGAAAAAGTAGGCCCAACTCTTCATCATGTCAGCTTAGGAACTGACTTCCTCAACAAGACTCCTAAAGTGCACAAAGTAAAATCAAGAATCAATAAATGGGATGGTATCACACTAAAAAGCTTTTTCACAGCAAAGGAAACAATCAAGAATGTTAACAGAGACCCTACAGAATGAGAGAAAATCTTTATCACCTGCACCTCAGATAGAACGTTAATCTCCAGGCTATACAAAGAACTCAAAAAACTTAACACCAAATAACCCAATCAATAAATGGGCAAAGGAACAGATAATTCACAGAAGAAATAGGAATGGTCAAAAAATTATGAAAAAACGTTCAAAATCTCTAGCAATAAGAGAAATGCAAACTAAAGCTACACTGAGATTCCATCTCACTCCAGTCAGAATAGCAATTATCAAGAATACAAGTAACAAGGAGCTGGGGATACAGCTCAGTTGGTAGAGTTCTTGCCTTGCATGCACTGGGTTCTAATCCCCAGAACCACAAAAAAAAAAAAAAAAAAAGAAAAGAAAAAGAAAAAGAAAAAATTAAGAAAGAATACAAATAACAAGCTGGGTGTGGTAGTGCATACCTGTAATCCCAGCTTCTCTGAAGGTTGAGGCAGGAGGATTGCAAGTTCAAAGCCAGCCTCAGAAAAAGCAAGGCACTAAGCAACTCAATGAGACCCTATCTCTAAATAAAACGCAAAATAGGGCTGGGGATGTGGCTCAGTGGCTGAGTGCCCCTGAGTTCAATATCTCTGGTACCCCTACCACCCCGCAAAAAATACAAGTAACAATAAATGTTGGCAAGAATGTGGGGGAAAAGGTTCACTCATACATTGCTGGTGGGACTGTAAATTGTTGAAAACCATTATGGAAAGCAGTATGGAGATTCCTTAGAAAACTTAAAATGGAACCACCATTTGACCTGGTTATCCCACTCCTTGGTTTATACCCAAAGGACCTAAAATCAGAATACTGTAGTGACACAGCCACATCAACATTTATATCAACTTAATTCTCAATAGTCAAGCTATGGAACCAACCTAGGTGCCACTTCAGCAGATAAATGGATAAAGAAAATGTGGTATATATACACAATGAAATATTACTCAGCCATTAAGAAGAATGAAATTATGGCATTTGCTGGTAAACGGATGGAACTGGAGACCATCATGCTAAGTGAAATAAGCCAGTCCCCAAAAAACCAAAGGCCAAATGTTCTCTCTGATATGTGATGCTAACCCACAACAGGGATGGTGGGGAAGGGAAGAATATAAGTTCATTGAATTAGAGAAAGCGGAAAGAAGGGAAGGAAGGGAGGGAGGAGAATAGGAAAAATAGTAGAATTAATTGGACATAACTTTTCCATCCTTGTATATGAATGAATACATGAACAGGGTAACTCCACATCATGTACAACCACAAGAATAGGATTCTAATTAGAATAAGTTATACTTCATGTATGTACAATATTTCAAAATACACTCTACTGTCATGTATATCTAAAAAGAACAAATGAAAAATTTAAAAAACACCTAAGAAACTGAAGAAGACACTAGAAGATGGAAAGACATCCTGTGTTCATGGATTAGGAGAATTAATGGTGTTTAAAGTCATATTACCAAAAGTGATCTAAAGAGTTAATGCAATCCCCATCTAAATACCAATGAAATTCTTTAGAGAACAAAAAAAAAATCCTAAAATTCATGTGGTGACTAGTTTATTTCACTTAATATCCTCAGGGTTCATCCACGTTGTAGCATGTGTCAGAATTTCCTTCCTTTTAAAGGCTGAACAATATTCCATTGTATGAATGGATCACAGAAGAACTCAAAGCCGGGTGCTGTGGCACAAGCCTGTAATCCCAGCACTTTGGGAGGCTGAGACAGGAGAATTGTGAGTTCAAAGCCAGCCTCAGCAATGGCAAGGTGCTAAGCAACTCAGTGAGACTTTGTCTCTACATAAAACACAAAATAGGGCTGGGGATGTGGCTCAGTGGTCGAGTGTCCCTGAGTTCAATCCGTGGTGCCAAAAAAAATAAATGAAGGGGCTGGGATTGTAGCTCAGCGGTAGAGCGCTTGCCTCGCATGCGTGAGGCCCTGGGTTCGATCCTCAGCACCACATACAAAGCAATAAAATAAAGACATTGTGTCCATCTACAACTAAAAAAATTTAAAAAATAAAAAAATAAAAAAAAATAAATGAAGAACTCAGGACATCATTTTCACCCAGCTCCCACCTGGTTAAGGTAAGACACACAGAGGGAACTTAGTATGGCAAGATTAATTTCAAGTTGCCATCTTCCCAGAACTTTCTTTGGGCCCAAGGTCTAAATTTGAAGTCTTTAAAAGTGAGCATATCTATACCTTAAACATAAAATGTGGTCATATGCCTGCAAAAAAATAAAAAAGATTAAAATTTGTCAAGTAACCTTGCCACAGTATCTCTTTGAGTCAAAAACTCGTAATTTATATATACAAAAGAAGAATATTAGAAAAAAATGAATAAATATTCTGAAATCATTCTATTGATTTAGCATCTGTTAAAGTTCATATATCAAGTAAATGGGGGATTACAACATTTAACAAATGAGACTTCTACGAAACAGCAAGTCAGAACTAGAAGGAAGCATTGTTCAATTTCTCTTGTGATCTTTTTTCTAGAAAGAGGTCTTTCTAAGCATGACACATTCTAAAATCTAGAAGTTACAAAAGATTTATAAATTTGGCTAAAGATTAAAAACAGCCAGGCATGGTGGTGCACACCTGTAATCCCAGTGGCCCCGGAGCCTGAGGCAGGAGGACTGCAAGTTCAAAGCCAGCCTCAGCAACTTAATGAGGACCTAAACAATGTCAAATGTCAAGCATAGTTGGCAAAGGGAATAAACTTTTGGTGTAGATACCACAAATCTCAAAAACATCAGATTAAATAATAAAATAGGACACAAAGGACTACTTTCTGCATGATGCATTTTTTTAAAAATATATTTTTAGTTGTAGATGGACACATTATCTTTATTTTATTTATTTTTATGTGGTGCTGAGGATCGAACCCAGTGCCTCACGCATGCAAGGCAGGCGCTCTACCACTGAGCCACAATCCCAGCCCTGCATGATGCTTTTTAGATGAAAGTCTAGAAGAGAAAGACTGCAATGACAGGAAGGACATTGCCAACAGTCTAAGAAGTCGAGGGATGGGGACTGGCTGTAAAGGACTTTGGGGGACTACACACATTTTTGGAAACTAACTGAAAGGAATGCTTAAAACTGGTGAGTGTTATTGAATATAAATTATACCCAATCAACTAAAGTCAGAGAAAATACTGAGCATGACTAAGTTACTTGTCATACAAATAACATTAAACTAGGTAACAAAATAACAACCCAATACAAAAATGTACACAGGAAATAAATAAGCAGTTCATAGAACTTATTTTTATTTTTAAAAATCCACTTAGTTTTAAAATACAATTATTCTCCTTAATATTTTATATGACATGGATTTACCTTTAGCTCTTGGACTAACTGGCTTCTTCTGTCTCTTAGATTCTTTAACTCTTTCTCATCCCAGCATCTAGCCTTGTGTTTTAAGTCACTTGATCCTCCAGAGATCACTCCAGATTTTAAAAACAGTGTTCCATCAAGAGCTACTGTCTGTAAAATTAAAAATATTTTACCTTAGAGGAAAGTATGCAGAAGATAAAAATAAGGACATAATGTGGCAATATTTGTAGCCGAGAATTTGTAGATGAAAACAATTCCGAACTTTACTAACAAAATATCTATCTACTCTTTATGCAGGACACTAATAAACAAATCACAAATACAAAACTCACCTTACTAAGGCACAAAGCAATTCTCAGCAAAGGTTCAAAAATAAAGGTTCAAAATAAGCTATATATTAGTTCAAAACATATTCAATACTGAAAAGCAAAAACTAAGAACATTTACATTTAATAGCAAATAGTTTGCATTATACAATTCTGTGTTTTGAAGAATTGGACATATATGTCTGCCATATCATGAAAATGGTCTTAATAAGTTCAGAATACCCAAAATATCATTTTCCAAAATAGACACATAACTCAAGATCAAATATGAAATGTAAATGGAGTCAAGGTATAACAGCCTGGAGTTTTTTGTTTTGTTTTGTTTTGTTTTTAAATATTTTTGTTTAGTTGTAGATGAACACAATATCTTTATTTATTTTATGTGGTGCTGAGGATCAAACCCAGTGCCCCACGCATGTGAGGCAAGCGCTCAACCGCTGAGCCACAACCCCAGCCCCAAACAGCCTGGAGTTTATAGTCCTCTGAGGAAACACACACCTTATAAAATAAATGAAAGTAATTCTCGGGCTGGGGTTGTTGTTCAGTGGTAGAGCACTTGCCTTGCATTCGATCCTCAGCACTACATAAAAATAAAGATATTGTGTCTATCTACAACTAAAAAAATAATATTTTTAAAAAAGAAAGTAATTCTCAACATTTTGCAAATGCTCCTGATTAATCAAAGTAAGAGACCATCTGTGAGGGACTAAAAGTAATGTGAGCTGACAAAATAGGAGGAGGAAAACAGACAGGAGTCTCACTCAGGTTCCTCCACCTGAGACTTCTCTGTGTACCTAAGGGACTGGAGCCAGTGAAGTGGGATGCTGACCCACAGGAAATCATGCAGCAGGGAAAAGAAATGTGTCAACCCAACATCAAAGAGAAAACAATGAGAAGATACTAGAAACATACTCAGTAATCTGCAATCATAAATTTGGAGGGTTCCGATCCAGCTGGGAAGTCCACAGAAATCTCCTTTGTCTGGCCAAAGCACAGCTGTTTGTGGAATGCTTCTCACCTTTTGAGTGTTTCTCAATGAAGTTCACTTCACATCTACACCGTGTGTGTCTGATACCCTAATACAACACAGGCATCATGTGGTCCAGGACGACTCAGAGCCCGGCTATCATGGCTGTGTTTCAAGAAAGATGCGAAGGCCTTACTAAGAAACTTCCCTGGCAGGCCCTCCCATAACTGCCCCGGACATCCAATGGCCACTCCTGGACTGTTCCACAATGAGGTCAAGGATCTGCTAGGAAGAAGAAAGAGGGATATCAAGCAGGCAGTTTCAGTCTCTGACAGAGAAGTGGAGGGACACAGGGAAAGGGCACTGGTGGCATCCTGGCACAGATGTCTAAGATGCTGCACACAAGTGTGTGTGTGTCAGAACAACGAGATGAGGAAAGAAGAGACGTGAGCAACACGGAAATTCCAGAAGAGTCAAGGAGCAAACCAAGAGATGAAGCTAATAGGCCAGACTATGGGGCCCTCTGTAAGCTACCAAAAGGAGGCCCGTGGGATGGGATCCCACTGACAAGTGGGACTTGGGGGAGAAAAAACAAAGTTTAAATCAACCATTCTGGGAACTATGTGGAAAATGGACCGGCCTAAGCAAAGCCAAGATGATGGTATACATTCAGCCAATAGTACCAACAATAAAGAAGAGTGAAAATATTTGAGAAATACTTAGAACACATTAACAGAGGAGCCTGAAAGTTCAGAGAATCCTTGGGGAAACACCAGATCTTCATCTGGCTGGAACAATGGTACCAAGAACTGAGTTGAAGAATATAGGAGAGATCAAGGTTTAGAAAAAAGAATACAAATTTAGTTTTAGTCAGGCTCATTTTACAGTACTTACGGTCTAATACTTTACTTACTTACTTATTTATTTATTTATTTTTAAATATTTTTTTTTAGTTGTAGATGGACACAATGTCTTTATTTTATTGCTTTGTACATGGTGCTGAGGATCGAACCCAGGGCCTCACGCATGCGAGGCAAGCGCTCTACCACTGAGCTACAGCCCCAGCCCCTAATACTTTACTTATTTATGATGTGTACTATTTTCTGTACTAATTTCTCATAGATTATAATAAAAATTGTAATATAAATATACTATAAGACAGCTATGCATGCTAATTAAATAGAATCCAGGTATCATGGCACATGCCTGTAATTACAGCTTCTTGGGAGGCCCAAGCAGGAGGAGTGCAAGCTTGAGGCCAGCCTGGGCAACTTAGCAAGACCCTTTCTCACAATGAAAAATAAGGGCTGAGAATGCAGTGCAGTGGTAGAGCACCCTGGGTTCAATGTTCAGTACCACACACACACACACACACACACACACACACATGCAGTTGATTATAAATACATAACACACTATAATACTAGTTTTTTTCCCCTATAGTACGGTTGTCAGATTTGACAAATGAAAGTGCAGAATAACCAGTTTCAGACAAACATCAAATAATCTTTTTGGTTAAGTATGCCCAGACATACCTGGAAAGTCTATTTTAGAGGATGAGTTGGGGAGGGTTTTTGTTTTTTAAAACCTTCTATTTTCTAAATTGAACATTTATTAACTCATATTTCTGACAGTTATAAACCAAAGCAAACACACACACACTCTCTCTCTCCCTATGGGACCTGGCTAGTAGAGGAAAGAGAGCACGTATCAAGAACTGGAGCTAAGAAGAATACCAAATTCAGATTGGTTCCAAGATGGCGGCCTGGACAGATGTGGCATTCCTAGTCTCTCCAGCACTGGGGTTTAAAGTAGTGGAAACACTGTTTCTCAGCGAGTTTTTAGAGGACACCTGACAGCTGCTTCCCCCCAGGAACTCCACTCGAGGGTCACTAGGCCCCGGTGTTTGCACAGGACCCCAGACGCAGACTCCAGCGAGGACTCTGACCCGTGGACTCTGGTACAGGACTCAGACTCATCCCTTGTGCAAAACCCACTCCCACACAGGATCCCTGGCTCCAGTGCCACACACCCCACAGAACCTTGGGTCGCCCACCCAAGCAGGACCCCTAGCCCTTGCTCCCATGTGGGATCTCCGGCTCTGCACAGGACCTCTGGCTGCAGCTCCTGTGTGGATCTCCATCTTCTAGGGCAGAACCTCCCTGTTCGCCTACACCTGGGGACACGGGATAGGATCTGGAGACAAACTTTTACTTCTGCACAGCACACCACAGAGCTGCATCTCCAAACATCACCCAACACCACCGCCTAGCCCAGACCTTCACTCTATCTCTGAAGCAGACGGCTTGTTTCTGAGACTCTGGTTTCACCATCTTTGACCTGAGTGAGCAGATACCAGTAAGCAACAGACAACAACACCTACTGGAAGAGAAGGGAAGCAATCCTGTTTATTTACATTGAGACTTTTTATTTTTTTCCTAATATTCCTTTTTTTTGTTTTTCTCTTTTCTTCCTTTCTTTTCTCTTTCTCGCCCTTTTCCCACCCTCACATCCCCAACATTTGTGAAACCAAGTATTTTTTATGCATTAGGCTACGGTGGACCAGGATATCTGCTTAGTATACTACAGTTGTATTATATAGTCTCGTAACTTCCACCTGTAAATGCTTTATTGTTCTTAATTTTCAATGTCTCCTCATTAGTTGTACTCTATTTTCTTCCTACTTACTGGTCTTCCCCAAATCTCTTTCTCTCTTTTCTACTAATAACCAACTTCTTTTGGATTCTTCTTTCATGCTTTCTAGGATCTAATAACTATATCCTCACTTACTACCTCCGTAACATCTCATCCTACACTCCACCCTGGATTCTCTCTAGCCCACCAGTAGAAACTGTAAACCCTTGTGCAAACTTATTGTTAATATAGTAGATGCTAATTGAACTCATAATTTCTGTATATTGTGACTAAGCCATAAATGTATTTAGGAGCTATTAGGAGCTACTTGGTTTGAAACTATATATTGTTTCTATTGAGATCTGTCAATACTGGTCTCCCCCTTAAAGGAGAGGTATTTGACCCTGTAGTGATAAGCCTATAGGATAAAAACTGTAACACCTCAGGTCTGCAGTGCTAGAAGGGAAGACACACAAACAACATGAAAAAACAAGGTAATAAAGTGCCTCAAACAAACCAAGATACTACATTATTAGAATCCATGGTCAGCACAGCAGACGAAATGTCAGAGAAGGAGTTCAGGATGTACATAATTAAAATGTTCTGTTACTTAAAGAATGATATAAGAGAGCAAACCCAGGCAGCAAAAGATCATTTTGATAGAGAGCTACATAGGCAAATACAGGAAGCAAAAGATTACTTCAATAAGGAGATAGAGATTCTAAAAAAGTACCAAACAGAAATCCTCAAAATGAAAGAAACAATAAGCCAAATTAAAAACTCAATAGAAAACATCATCAAAAGATTAGATCACTTGGAAGACAGAAACTCAGACAATGAAGACAAAATATTTAATCTTGAAAACACAGTTGGCCACATAGTGAAGATGGTAAGAAACCATGAACAGAACATCCAGGAATTCTGGGATAACATGAAAAGACCAAATTTAAGAATCATTGGGATAGAGGAAGGCACAAATTTCAAACCAAAGGAATGAACAATCTATTCAATGAAATAATAGCAGAAAATTTTCCAAACATGAAGAACGAATTGAATAATCAAATACAAGAGGCTTACAGGACACCAAATATACAAAATCACAATAGATCTACACCAAGGCACATCATAATGAAAATGCCTAGCATTCAGAATAAGGAGAGAATCTTAAAAGCCACAAGAGAAAGAAATCAGATTATATATAGGGGGAAACCAATTAGGATCTCTGCAGACTTCTCAACCCAGACCCTTAAAGCTAGAAGAGCTTGGAACAACATATACCAAGCTCTGAAAAACAATAGATGCCAACCAAGAATCTTATATCCAGCAAAATTAAGTTTTAGATTTGATGATGAAATAAAAACCTTCCAAGATAAACAAAAAGTAAAATAATTTACAGCAAGAGAGCCTGTACTACAGAACATTCTTTGCAAAATATTCCATGAGGAGGAAATGAAAAACAATAATGAAAATCTGCAAAGGGAGGAACTACACTAAAGGAAAGGCCAATCAAAGGAGAAACCCAGTCAAGTTAAAAACTAAGAATAAATCAAAATGCCTGGGAATACAAACCATGTCTCAATAACAACACTGAATGTCAATGGTCTAAACTCAGCAATTAAAAGACAAACTGGTAGACTGGATCAAAAAAAAAAAAAAAAAAAAAAAAAGACCCAACAATATGCTGCCTCCAAGAGACTCATAGAAAGAGACACTCACAGATTGAAGGTGAAAGGACGGAAAAAAAATGTATCACTCACATGGACTGCATAAACAAGCAGGGGTTTCCATTCTCATATCAGGTAAAGTGGACTTCAAGCCGGGCGTGGTGGTGCACACCTGTAATCCCAGCACTTTGGGAGGCAGAGGCAAGAGAATCGTGAATTCAAAGCCAGTCTTAGCAATGGCAAGGTGCTAAGCAACTCAGTGAGACCCTGTCACTACATAAAACACAAAATAGGGCTGGAGATGTGGCTCAGTGGTCGAGTGCCTCTGAGTTCAATCCCTGGTATCAACCAAAAAAAAAAAAAAAAGTGGACTTCAAACCAAAGTTAGTGAAAAGGGATAAAGAAGGTCATTTCATACTGCTTAAGGGAATCATACACTAACAACACATAACAATCTTAAATATCTATGCCCCAAACAATGGGGCAGCCATGTATTTCTCAACTTCAAGAATCAAA
This sequence comes from Geosciurus inauris, assembly GCA_004024805.1. NCBI lineage: Eukaryota > Metazoa > Chordata > Mammalia > Rodentia > Sciuridae > Geosciurus > Geosciurus inauris. The sequence goes on along the minus strand of PVHX01005852.1, from coordinate 35,948 downwards.
TAGGGCTGGGGTTATGGCGCAGTGGTAGCATGCTCACCTAGCACACATGAGGCACTGGGTTCGATCCTCAGCACCACATAAAAATAAAATAAAGATATTCTTACACTTATTCTTACACTTACAAAAAAAAATTTTTAAAAAAAGAATCAAATAGACCATAACACAATAGTACTGGGTGACTTTAACACACCTCTCACCACTGGATAGATCTTCCAAACAAAAACTAAACAAAGAATCTACAAAACTCAATAGAACAATCAATAATCTAGACTTAACAGACATATATAGAATATTCCATCCTTCAAGAAGCAAATACACTTTTTTCTAAGCAGCACATTGATCCTTCTCCAAAAAAGATCATATGCTGTGCCACAAAGCTAATGGCCAGCTATCCCACTCCTTGGTCTATACCCTAAAGACTTAAAAACAGCATACTACAGCAATGCAGCCACTTCCATGTTTACAGCAGCGCAGTTCACAATTGCTAAACTGTGGGAGCAACCTAGATGCCCTTCAATAGATGAATGGATAAAGAAACTGTGGTATATATACACAATGGAATATTACTCAGCAATAAAAGAGAATAAAATCATGGCATTTGCAGGTAAATGGATGGAACTGGAGAACATCATGCTAAGTGAAGTAAGCCAATCCCCAAAATCCAAAGGCCAAACATTCTCTCTGATTAGTGGATGCTGATACGTAAGAGGGTGGAGGTGGGGAGTATGGGAGAAATGGAGGAACTTTGGATGGGACAGGGGAAGGTGGGGGAGGGGTGGGGGAATGGGAGTAGCAACAATGGTTGAATGAAATGGACATCACTACCCTAGGTGCATGTATGAAGACATGAACAGTATGACTCTATCTTCTTTGCAATCAGAGAGATGGAAAATTGAGCTCTATATATGTACTATGACTTGAAATGCATTTAAAAAATAAATAAATAAATAATATATTTTTTAATAAAAGAGACTGTCTGAAAACAAGGTGAGGGTAACCCTCCACCAAAAAAAAAAGTATAACAAATATTGCCATTATTTCCTAGAAGTGACTGTTTACCTAGAAACAACACTTATAAATAAAAATTCACCAAGATACTTAGGGAAAAAATACTCAAAACTCAATGGTGTTGTATAAAAATGATATAACTCTTATGATCTGATATTCATGAGAATAAAATATGAACAGACATATTGAGGGGGAAATTGTAAGAATGTAGTGGTCTCTGGTAGATTTTTTTTTTTGGTACCAGAGATTGAACTCAGGGGCACTTGACAACTCAGCCACATCCCCAGCCCTATTTTGTGTTTTATGTAGAGACAGGGTCTCACTGAGTTGCTTAGCACCTCGCCATTGCTGAGGCTGGCTTTAACTCGCGATTCTCCTGTCTCAGCCTCCCTAAGTGCTGGGATTACAGGCTTGCGCCACTGTGCCCAGTTTCTGGTAGATTTTTAAAAAAAAATACCAGCAAAACAAAATAAATAAAGTACTGTGACCCTGGTGTGTAAATTCAAGTCAGACCTGATAATGTCAAAATAGTATACTTATCTGTATCTAGATGTTTCTGTGTATGTAACTATCCTGAATACTAAAGGTGAGATTCACTCACCTGGAATAGCTGAAAGGATTGGGAGATTCTGCTCAGAATAAATTCAGACACCACTTGAAAAAGCAGTTCCCAAAGTCATGAGACATTGATCCTAAGGAAGAGCTTGTTCAAATAAATTGGATATGTTTTTTAATTAGAAAAAAAAAGAATACCAAATTCTACATAGCACAATTCTGCAATTCTATAGCACTCCAGTGCCAACCATCCTCCCTCACCACGACATCTGAACTGGTAACACTCTCTTCAAACAGGGGCACCCTGATTTTCTGAGGTTCTTGTGGCTATTACCATTGCAACCATTTACTACTGAACACAATGACATAACACTTATTTAATCTGATGTTCATAATTCTGTGAGGTAGGCATTTGTATTTTATAAAATGCAGTTTGAAGATATTAAGTAACTCACCTGAAGCCATACACAGGGATTAAAATCCAAATTGATCAAGTATCTGTCCATGTTCTTTACTACTGTGTTAAACATCTCCTTCAAATATAAAAATCTAGTGGCAACAATCCATAGAATTAAGGGTCCTAGGGTTTTTTTGATAGTTTTTAGTAACATGAAAATAATTTGTTTCTTCTAAATTTAAATGTGGTCTCAAATAATCTATTCTCTTCACTTGATTTACAGTCCAGTTCCTATTCCAGAAGGGCAACTTTTTCTCTTCTATTACTTTTCCTTCCTTCTTGTTTGTTTTTTGGCTGCCAGCTTGCAATTTCCTTCATATGAGTTGCTCAGTGTAGTAATCCCATGCCGACTTTAGGGGATTCATTACTGAAAAATTCTAGCACAATTGGAATCTCATAAAATGAGGAGTTGGGGAAAATTTTAAATAGCACTGAATGAAAGTTTTAGAGTATACAGGCCTGCAAAGAGAATGAAGTCTTTGGCATTAAAAACTTGTTCTATAGAGGGGCTGGGATTATGGCGCAGTGGTAGCGTGCTTGCCTAGCACGCGGGAGGCACTGGGTTCAATCCTCAGCACCACATAAAAATAAAATAAAGATATTAAAAAAAAAAAAACTTGTTCTATAGAGCTGCACATGGTGGTGCATTTCTGTAATCCCAGCCATCTGGGAGGCTGAGGCAGGAGGACTGCAAATTCAAAGCTAGACTCAGCAACTTAGCCTCTGTCTCAAAATAGAAAATTAAAAAAGGGCTGGGGATGTGGCTCAGTGGCTCAATGGTTCAATGGTTAAGCACCCCTTGGCTCAATCCCTGCTACTAAAACAAACAAATGACAAAAACAAAAACTTGTTCTGCAGGATAAACAGCCATTTCCCTGAACCCTTTCAGCTATTTGGAGAAATACTGTTGGAATAATATAAGCTGGGAGATTTTCCTACAGTTTCTATGTTATGCACATTACATGGATTTTTAAGTTCCTTTTCACTGTTACAATAATAACAAACTTTAATATCTTCTTTGATTTCTGAATGGGTAAAATATTCACAAAGTTCAAAATTCAGAAGATGCCTGAGTAGAGTAGAAAGTTGTGTTACCATTCCTGGCCCCAGACTGTCAGTTACCCCTGCCCAGAGGTAAACAACACTATTAACTTCTTGTATATTCTCCCAGAAACATTTTTGCATATATAAATGCATTTATACATCTTTTCTATTCTCATTTTAACATAAATTCTAACATACTACACATTAGTTTAGTTTTTTCTTTTCTTTCTTTTTTTGTGGTGCTGGGATCCAACCCAGGAGTGCTATACTAGGAAAGTGCTCCACCACTGAGTCCCACCTGCCCTGCCATGTGTTATTTATTTTAACTGCCTTTTATCTTGGAGACTGTCCCATACTCGCACATAAAGAGCATCATTCTTTAAGGTTGCACAGTGTTCCACTGCAGCAAAGACTAAGTAGTCTTATATAGACATGAGTTGGTTTTAATTTTTCCTCCTAGACACAATGGTTCAATGAATAAAACTTGGACACAATCATTTCATACAATTTTAAGTTTACCTATATGCTAACTCCCTGAAAAGTATACTTGGCAGAACTTCTCTTTGCAGAGATAGTAAATTTATACTCCCATAACAGTGAATAGAAAGTTCTCTTTCCCTATAGTTTTTCCAAACTTCTGATGCTGGTCAATAAGACAAGTGGAAATAATATCTCAGTGTAGTTTTAATGAGCATTTCCCACATGGTAAGTGAGGATGGGCTTCTATGTTTAAGAGCTATTGTGTTTTCTTTGGTAACAGACATGCTTGTTCAAATTCTTTGTCCATTTTCCACTGTATTATTCTTCCTTAACTAATCTGATTAGCAGGAAAATTTGCTCTTTACTATGAATTTCAAATACTTCTCTCAGCTTCCCTTTCTTTTTATTTTGCTTATGATAATTTGTTTCTTTTCGGGGGGAGGTCCTGAGGATAGAACCTAGGGCCTCATACATGTCAGGCAAGTGCTCTATCAGAGCTATGTCTGCAGCCCTACTTATGATAGTTTTTCCCATGCAGAAATTTTTTTATGTTAAATATCAATGTCTATCTTTTACAGCTTTTTCTTAATGAAAAGGCTTTTTTGCTTTTGAGATTAAGAAAAAATTTCCCAGAATTTCTTCATGAACTTTTATGGTTTTGTTTTTTTTTGTTTTTCGTACTAGGGATTGAACCCAGGGGTGCTTTACCACTGAGCTACATCCACAGCCCTTTTACTTTTTATTTTGAGACAGGGCCTTGCTAAGTTGCCCAGGTTGGCCTAAAACTTGTGATCCTCTTGCTCAGCCTTCTGAGTAGCTCCAGTTACAGATGTGTGCTGCTACTCCCAAATGGTTTCATTTTTTTCATTTATAATTCTAACCCACCTGGAATTTATTCTAATACAAGGGAAGAGATTTATATTCAACTACATTGTACACCAGATGGTATCCAGTAAAGCAGCACCCTATGTTTTTATTCATTCTTGTTTAATGTATGTCCAGTACTAAGTATTGAACTCAAGGCATGCATGCTAAATACATACCAGGAGCTATACCCCTGGTCCTGTGTAACTTTTGAAATAATTATCTTTTTAGGGATTATGGTGCTACTTTATAACCTTCTAGGAATCTGTTTTTTGCCATACCATATTAAAAGAGCAGAGTATATTTTTCTACATACTTTCTATTTATGTTTTAGAATAATAACCAACTGGTCTATAGATGAATGAAGCAAATTACTGTTATCTCTGGAATGAATGATGAAATCCATGGAATAGATGAAAAATTACATGTATATAAAGAGATTCAGTTTTTTAAAACTCTGACACATAAGTTTTTAAAATATTTAAAAACTTAATTACAAAAAATATGATACCCAAACTAGAGCTAGCAGAACTGCACAGTTTGTATCACGGAGTTTATTGACACTGTATGTAATTTATATACTATAATTTATAAATGCATCAAAATATTTTGTGATGTCTCTTGCAATGTTTAAACAAAGAAAATTTAAAATACTGATATCAAGTCTATGGAAAATCAAAAGCATAAATTGCAAACACTGGATGATTTCTGTGAAAATGTGACATACATTCAGATATGATATCCAACCTAAAGCACAAAAACTTATTTAAAATCCATGGAATACAGTTACAATAAAAATAAGATGTATAAGGCTCCTTAAAATTTTGAAATACTTATAAGAAGATATAATCTAATGAGATTAAGATAAAGCATGTTATTGCAAATAAAAGAGAAGTCATAAAAATCTGCTTAGTGAAGGAATAAACAGTCATCTTCATGGGACTAAACTGACCATAAAAATTTTCAAAAATCAATTTTACAAATACACAAGTCAATTTTAGTAGTTAATTTGATAGCAAAATAAGGAGGTACTTTAAAAGCTTACTTATTACTTCTGTTCAACATGTAGAAATCAATGACACTGACTACTAAAAGACATTCACATTATTGACAGAAGTATGTAAGAAAGGAGCCAGGGGCGGTGGCACACTCCTATATCCCAGCAGCTTGGGAGGCTGAGGCAGGAGGACTGCAAGTTCAAAGCTAGCCTCAGCAACTTAGCGAGGTGCTAAGCAACTCAGTGAGACTCTATCTCCAAATAAAATACAAAATAGGGCTGGGAATGTGCCTCAGTGGTTAAGTGCCCCTGAGTTCAATCCCCAGTACCAAAAAAAAGAAAAAAAAGATGTATAAAAGGTTTATCATGTTAGATAAATGAATAAATATAACACTAGAAATACTTACATTTCATAAGAATAGTTTGCTTTGTATTTATTTGCAATTCTGGAGTTTCCAGATATGTTAATTGACTAGTAAATAATAATACCACCACCACATTTTGAGATTTGCTAGGCATTAAACCTTATGTTACTTAATTTAATCCTTATTACTCCCACAAAATACATACTACTATGTTCCAAATTTAAAAGGAGGGGTCTAGAAACTTGCCTAAAGACACATAACTAATTACTAAGTAGTATCACTGGTCTTTTTACAGCTATAACCCTTAAGCACTATGTTACACTTCATTACAAATGTAGCTTAAAAAATATATGCCACATCATTTGAGGAATTTGACATTGCTCAACGAAACACAAATTATTCAGATGAAAGTAAAACAATATTCATTTTTGTGTGTGTGTGTGTGGTGCTGGGGATCGAACCCAGGGTCTTGTGCATGCAAGGCAAGCACTCTACCAACTGAGCTATACCCCCAGTCCCTCACAATATTCATATTTAAAACCAAAATCATTCCCTTGAAAACCAGTTATCTCATTTCAGTTATATTTTTTATTATAAATTCAATTATGTTAAACCTTGAACGTATGAGTTAGAATCTCCTCTTAAGTTAGGTAAGAATTAAGCCAGAATATAAACACCTAAAATCATTCCTGCTGTTCAAAAACACATGTAGTATGGGAAAGTTCAGAAAAATCTGGGGTTCAGCAGATTCATATACTATATTACATTATATATTTTAAAAACTGCCTTAGGATATTATAATAAATCTAATTTCTAAAACAATTTATGATATAGAAATATGCAGAAGTTAAAATTTTTCATTTCATTTTGTTTTATTTTTTCCTGTGGTACTAGGGATTGAACCTTGGGCCATGCACTTGCTAGGCAAGCACTTCAGCACTGAGCTGCATTTCCAGTTCTTTTTTTTTTTTTTAAATCTTATTTTTTTAGTTGTAGGTGGACAGAATATCTTTATTTTATTTTTATGTGGTGCTGAGGATCGAACCCAGTGCCTCATGCATGCTAGGCAAGCACACTACCACTGCGCCATAACCCCAGCCCCTGCATTTCCAGTTCTTTAAGACAAGGCTTCACTAAGTTCCCTAGGCTGGCCTCAAACTTGTAAGCCTCCTGCCTCAGCCTCCAGAGTAGCTTGGATTTATAGATGTATGCCACCACACCTGGCCACAATTTTTTAAAAACTCAACTGCACATTATAAAAACTGCTGACACCATGACCATCTTAGGTTCCCTGCTGGTTCTGCCTATAAAACAGAACATACAAAAGCATATATAGGGGCTGGGGTTATGGCGCAGTGATAGCGTGCTCGCCTAGCACGCGGGAGGCACTGGGTTCGATCCTCAGCACCACATAAAAATAAAATAAAGCTATTGTGTCCACCTACAACTAAAAAATAAATTTAAAAAAAAGCATATATGAATATCTGTGTGCAATGCAGCCAGTGAATACTGCTTTGACTTATCTAAGTTCGATCAAGTCTCTTACTTTTCGCCTTTCAGGTCCACCGAATGCAATATGTCTTGCTTCTTCCACAGTCTCACACACAAGGCCATTTCCACACACAAACTGAATCACCTTCTTCAGCTGAGGAAACTGAGTCTTTATGACATCGATCACCATTTTACAGCCTTTAATCTCTCTCAGTCTTTCATTTATTGGCTTGATCTGAAAGGTTTAAAAAATATTTTATATACTAGTTATAGTAAAATGTAAGCCAAATGCTCATTTATGTTCTTTCTCACAAAACATACAGAATCATTACAGCAAAATGTTAACAGGATGCAGTTACATGTGATAAACGTTTGACAAGGACATAATAAACTACATCCCACATTGTCTCATCTATTAACTTTTAAAAATACAAGAACTTCACCAAAAGCCAGAAGTTATATATAACTTCTACATTCAACTCTTGTTGCTAACTAGCTGGGATATAACAATGCATACAAAACGCTTCATGCTTTCTAAATCCTAAAATCTAGTGGAAAACAATATCCATCCAGATATCTTTCAAAAAAGTAGCACAACACTGTGGGACTTGAAAACCACCTCAGGCTTGGATGATCAAGAGATCCTTCAGACCTTCCTAGACATGACTTTCGGGCTGGGCCTCTGAGCATCTGCAATGTATTACTGGAATCCTTGCTTGTGTTAAATAGAACAAAGCAAAACCCTACATACAAATACCTTTTTGTTCTGTGTATGTATACATACACATATTCTGGAAATACATGTATTTATGCATATAAAAATATAGTTTGGGAATATATACTTAAACAAACTGAGTGCATGGAAAATCAGTCTTAAGTAGTACTATTAAAGAATTGGGCAGTGAGAGGATAGAAGTATTCCCTTTATATTTGATATACCTCTATATAAGATTTTTTTTTAAAATCAGTTTGCTTTGAAAAAATTTCAAGTGAGGAATAAGTAAAACAGGATTTCAAAAGGCAGATAAATTAAGATAAGTAGTATTAGCAGAGTGGAAAAAAGTGTGGCAGCAGAAAAGGCAGGTCTGGCCATGAGTCCCATCAGCTAGTGTTTGCTGTGTCCCCACTTTGTGCAGGGGCTGTGCCAGGCACTGTGCACATAATGACTCTTTGCAATCATCCAATAAGGTGAGGACTTATTACTTACTCCACAGATAAAGAAACTGAAACTCAGGAATTTGGGAACAAGTCATTGAGAGCTATTTAGGAATAGGGCTGAGATTCAGTCTCAGGGCAGTCCAACTGTAGGGCCTGAGCTCTTAACCACTATGCCCTTGGCCTGCAATTCAGTCTTTAGTGCCAGACCAAACAGAACATTTTCCTTAGTAGGCAACTGAAGGGTATCACTCATATGAGAGTTCCTGCTCAGGAATTTAGATTCTGGATATGCTTAGGCATCCCAATACACACCTCAAGGCTCAAAATTTAGCCTGCTCTGCCAGAGCTGAGATCAAATATTTACAACAGGCTGAACTGGCATTTGACCAACAGACCACGTCTTATCCATCTCTCATCCTCTGCTCTATAACAAAATACACTGTTGGCAAGTAGGCAGAGTGGTACACTCTAGAGTCATCGAATTAGACATCAAGGTGGATTTATGGCAAAACTAGATCATGAGAAATGATGGAATGTCACAACAGACAGCAGCCACTTGCTATTATGCTTCATCTGTCAATACATTAATACCAGCTGTTGAACTACTGGCTAAGTGGCATCCAAGATACTGGTTTTTTCCCCATAGCTACCATAGTTATAGACAATAAAGATATGCTTTAACAGACAAGATTTGATTACTACCTAATACTAAACATTACAACTTTCTTACATCAAGATAATCTAGAGCAAGGAACGTCTCAGGTTCGGCTCTTTCCTCCTTCAGGAATCGAATGCAATCTCTTGCTACCTTTTCAGAGACTACAACAATGGCAACCATGTACCGGCCAAAAAGCTTAGTCACAGCCAGCTGGTATTTCTTATGAATAGGATGACACAGGTCAAGCAGTCTTCCAAACTTGGCAGGTGCCAAAAAAGGAAAGAATAACAAATACATTAGTGAGGAACATATAATCATTGTTTTCTAACATAACAAAGAAACAGATAAAACTAATTTCATAAAATTACACATATAATAATGGAGTCTCATTCAAATGGACTTCAGTGTCATTATAAAATGCCCATTCAGGTGTGTCACACTTCATTTAAGAACAGTAGTGAAGAGGGACTAGGCTTACCAAAGTATTAAAATATTTTATAGAAGTACAGTAATTAAATAATATTAATTTATTCGCTTAATTATTACACAAGACACCTACAATGAGCAGGGACTGAGGAAGACATTACTGAACAAAAGATATTCTCTAACTTCATAAAATTTTTATTCTACTATGAAAGAAACAATCAACAATTACATGAATGTACAAAACAGAGCTAGACACTAGCAGAGTGTTCTGAGAGAACATAACAGGAACCAAGTTGGCCCAAGAGGTTAGTGAAGGCTTTCCACAAAAAAGACCCTTCTTCTTGCAGCAGCTGACAGCACCGGGGTACAGGCAAGCCTTAGAATAGCTGAAGATCTAATTTTATATTTTGGGGCTCCTTCTTCCATTGTTGGTTCTTCCTCAGGCATATAAATTTCCTCATGAGAGATCACCACTCTTTCATATTTATCCTGTTATTGTTTAAATCTCTTTGTTTTTCTTCTCTGTTCTCCTTTTTCTCAAGCCCTCTTTTGAGTCAATTTTTCAGCTGTATAATCTGCTCCTTTCCACTAACTTATTTACTAGTATTCCTTGCTACTTATCTTAGTTTTAGCTAAATCAGAATATTTAGTAATAATGTTTGATCTTGATTGTTTTTTCATTTTATTGTTTTAGCTCACATTTGAATATTGTCCACAGCACAAAACACTTATGAAGGATTTTGTTCTGTAACTGTATAGACAGGGCTCTCTGGCTTCTAAGTATTTTCAAAGACACTTTTTCTCTTTGAGCATATGCCTATAGCTGCCATGGTGATCCTTTCTACCTTGCTCTGTGTAATGTGGGCAGTTCTGTTCAGACCTCTCCACTGCTGATGGATAACTTATAGATTCCTTTCCCACAGAGCTCAGATGCCATTTCCTTGGACAGCAATGACGGAACACCTACTTCCTGTCCTACCCACTTTCCTGTCACCAAAGGGCTTAGCGGGCAGAGGCATGTGAGCTCTCAGCCAATGCTTTTGTAAGAACACTGTACTTACCTATTTCTGCTCTCTTTTAAGGTTTTTGGTTTTTTATAGGGATGGTACTGGGGATTGAACTCTGAGACATTCAACCACTGAGCCACATCCCCAGCCCTATTTTGTATTTTACTTAGAGACAATGTCTCACTGAGTTGCTTAGTGCCTCACGTTTGTTGAGGCTGGCTTTGAACTCATGATCCTCCTGCCTCAGCCTCCTAAGCTACTGGGATTACAGATATGTGCCACAACACCTGGCTCTCTCTTCTGAGTTTTTAATTAGTATCCTTCTCCATTGAGGTAGGAAGACAAACCTCATTTTGGGGAAAGGAATTTTAAAAGGCCTCTCAATGAGGAACCCTAAAGTCTTCATTTCCATCAGAGAGCATCAGAGGTTTACATTCCCTGATTCAACGATTTTTAAATCTAACTTCCTCCAGTTAGAAAAGGAAAAGGAAACAAATACATGCGTTTGCTTCTTGCTAGATTAACAGGTACTGGGTGAGAATTCTCAGAAATTAGTCAATTCATCAGTTTGGTTTCTACAGAGTTCAGAGCAAGCAATGGTATACTTCAGTCTTTTTTTTTCCCACCATTTTTTGAAATTTATGGCATTAGGGTGTTTGGCTATTGAACTTTTTCCTCAAATTAGTTTTTATTATTTTTTTTTATGAATTGAGGGAATGAGATTCTGTGACGTAGCTTTATAACCTTCATCATTATCCAGAAGTCAAAGACAATATGTAAGAGTCAGAAAACCAAAAAAGATGAGGTAAAGGAAAAGACAAGTATCCAGAGAGGCAGGAAGCAAACCATGAGAGTGGTACCCTGGAAGCCAATGTTAGGTATTCTGAAATAGAGCAATGTTAACAGTGTCAAATGCTGAAAACAGGCCATCACAAATAAGGCGTGCACAGGGTACACTGATATTAATGACAAGAGTCAGATGCCAGACCCCTGAAACCAAAGGAAATTATGCTATGAGACTAACACTCCAAACAAGAGGGGATGTTGTTGTATTTTGGCCAATGAAACACACTTAGCAATACTGTAGTAGTCAGAAAATTAAAAATATGCCAATGATGACTACTAAAAATATATTTAAAAAAAACAAAACTGTGAAGAACATGAGTTTTGAGACTGTTTAGGGGACTCAAAATGCTTCAGAGCCATAGGTGGGATACTGGCCATATGTGTGTTTGTGGGGTACTGTGTTCATGTCAGTGCCCGCCCCAATAGTCACTTATCTGTAGACATGAACTGGAAGGTATTCATATCTAACCCTAATTATTTACTATTTAAATTTAATTTAAATATATTTTTATATATTTATTACGTTTAAATATAAATAGTTAAAAACAAAATTAAATAATTTTGCTCCATAATAATGGTAATATTTCTAATCCCAAAGAAGATTATTTTCACCAAATGAGAGCACTCTGCTTTGTTTTAATTAACTATGCATTTTAATTACCACAGAATCTGGGTAAAGTCTTTTAAGGTGCTCCAGAACTTCTGCTCTCTTTTGCTGACGTCTTCCCTCATGGGTATCAATTCCAGCATTCTGCAATTCGCTTCTAATGAGATTCAGCTCTTCATTAACTTCAGACATTCTTGATTTTGTTTTTCCAATTTCATCCATGAGGGTTTCCTCTTGCTGTTTTTTCTCTTTTAGACAATCCCTGCATTATAGCAAAAAGAAAAACCAGGTGCAACACACTCTTGTCTGCCATTGCACAAGAATATGGTAGTATTCTATCAAAAAAAAAATTTTGGGGGTGGGTACCAGAGATTGAACTCAGGGGCACTTGGCCACAGAGCCACATCCTCAGTCCTATTTTGTACTTTTTTTTTTTTTTTTTTGGTACCAGAGATTGAATTCAGGGGTACTCAACCACTGAGCCATATCCTCAGCCCTATTTTTTGTTTTATGTAGAGACGGGGTCTCTCTGAGTTGCTTAGTGCCTTATTGTTGCTGAGGCTGGCTTTGAATTCACAATCCTCCCGTCTTGGCCTCCAAAAGTGCTGGGGTTACAAGTGTGAGCCACCGTGACCAGCCTTCTATTTTGTATTTTATGTAGAGACAGGGTCTCACTGAGTTGCTTAATGCCTCACTGTTGCTGAGGCTGGCTTTGAACTCACAATCCTCCTGTCTCAGCCTCCCAAACTGCTGGGATTATAGGCATGTTCCACTGCGCCCAGCGCTCTATCAATTTTTTTTATAACTTTATTTTTATTTATTTATTTGTGTGGTGCTGAGGATCGAACCCAGTGCCTCACCCGTGCTAAGTGAGCAATGTACCACTGAGCCACAACTTAAGCCCCTCTATCAAATTTTTTAAAAAATATTTTTATTAGTTGCTGATAGATCTTTATTTTATTTATTTACATTTGGTGCTGAGAATAGAACCCAGTGCCTCACACATGCTAGGCGAGCACGCTACCACTGAGCCACAACCCCAGCCCTACCTCTCTATCAATTTTTAAAGGATAAAAAAATGCCTAATATCAAACATTGGCAAAAGAGCCTTTGACCATCTTTGTTTCAGAAACACAAATTTCTGGATATGAAAAAGTAAGAATAGCTCACTATAACCAGAACAATCATTGTGAGCTTACTAATAAGAAATTCCAATTAAAAAGAAATTCTCAGTGACATAATATCTAGGTTGTATTAGACTTCAAAATATAACCGGGGAATTTAAGTTTCACTACGGTTAAACATTTATATTTTCAAAATTTAAGCATTTTACTTATTATGTGGTTAAATAAAATTATTAATAAATATTTTAATCTTTAACAATCTATAATGAAATGAAAAACAATAGAAGGAGAATATCTTAACACAGGGCTGAAATTCATTTGATGTACAGAAATATACTGGACCCTTGAAATAGAAGAAAGCTGCAAGATGTTTTCTCTCTACCTACATGCATGTCTTTGTATACTCCTCCAACTTCTCTATTCGTTTTTTATGATCTTCTATTTGTTCTTTTATTTGTTTTAGATTTCCCTAAAATAGGAAATGAAACCTGAAATCAATTACAGCAATCCCAAACCAATAAAATTACATGCCTAGAAGTTACTACATAAGTTATAACTTTGAAATATACCAAATATATGAAAGTGTTTATGAGAGTAAATTTTAATTTTGAAAAGGAAGTGTGATATAGAGCTTTGAAGCCACACATATCTAGGTTCAAATCCTAATTCTTCCATTTTCTAAATATTTGATCTCCGTGATTTCACTCTGATAAATTCAAACTCCACCAGGACTATTTTCAAATACCTATATATCTTGTATCTGTCCTTCAAACTAATTCAGTCAATAAATATTTATTCACTGAATACCATGTGGTAGCAACTAGAGAACAATAATGACTAGGACAGTCTGGGCCCTCAAGGATAAATGTCTGGTGGGAAAAACAGACAATTACGTAAATAATTACAGTAGAGAGGCAGTAGTGTCACAGTAACACAGGAACCTGTAGGGCAACTAGTAGGTAGAGAGGAGGATGCCCCAAAGCCTTGCTCTATTGGTCCTTCATCATTAAATCCAAACCTCGGAGTACAGGCTCCCTTTTCCCAGGGAGGGAGCATTCTAAGGTGTTCTGGATGCCAAAACCATGGATACTACTGAATTCTATACATACCATTTTTCCCTATAGTAATGTATATATTAGACACACTAAGAGACAAATACAATAATAAAATAGAATTATAACTATATTATAATAAAAGTTATTTAAAACTTATGAGTTATTTCTGGAATTTCATGGTTTTGAATCATGGCAGACCATGGTAACTAAAACCACGGAAAGTGAAACTGGATAGAGGGACTATCATAGTCCCCAATGGCTTCACGTCTGGGAAGTGGCCAGAGTGAAGGCTGGGAGACAGGTGTTCCAGTTCACTGAACTCGGGACATGAAAGGTTTACAATGGACACAATTATGCATTCTGCCTTTAGAAGCTTCCAGTCTGATAGAGCTGAACCAATTAGCTATAATTTTTGTACAATCTGATAATAGCTCTTAGCTGCAGATTAAGAGGACTGAGTAATTAAAAAAGAAGACATCATTTTTTTTTTTTCCACTGTAGTAAGTTATGGAGCAAAGGGGGACCAGTGAAGATTTGGTGGTGCAAGTAACAACAGAATCTAACCTGTACAGATGAGTAGGTTAGCTCAACAAGAAATCAACATGCACAAAGGCAAAAATGTGCAATGTGTATTTTTAGAAATCAGTGTATGATTTTATGAGATGAAAATTATACAATTATACAAAAGCTTTTAAAACAATCTCTGTTACCACGTTTGCTTCTTTCCTTGCACAAACACCCTCTTCTACTCACAGTACTGTCACACACTGGCTTTTCACATTTGTATTTTCATCTGCCAGATCATAAAAATACCAAAACGATACACTGTAGTGTAAGAGTTAGGGATTCATTCTAGAAATAAAATGCTTGAAACCAAATCCCAGTTCCTGCAACTTACTAGCACAGTCACATAACTTAATCATCCTGTGCTTTCATTTGTAGGTGCTTGAGATGCATCAGTAAGCAAAACAGATAAAAATCCACATCCTCCGGAGTTCACCCTCTAGGGGGCAAAGGCAGGCAAATAAAGTAAGCAAATGCAATGTTGTTAGATTAATGCCATGGGATAGATAGAGCAGGGCAAGGACAGCAGAAGCACAACGGAGATGACAAACTCAAGGCAACATCTGCACAAAGGCTTGTAGGAAGCAAGGGAGTTGAAAATGAAGAAATACAGGAAAGCATGTTCCAGGGAAAAAAACGAGCAATGCAAAGGCCCTCAGGCAGAAACATGTCTGATATGTTCCAGGAGGCCAGGACCACCAGATCACAGAGGAGAAAAAAAATGAGAAAAATGAGGGTAGGAGGGGCAAGCAGATTATGTAGGTCCATGTAGGCTATTTAAGGACTCTGATGGTAAAGACTACTGTGGAGACATCTGGGTGGGAAGATCAGAAGTTCAGTTTGGGATCTAAGGATGTTTATTCCATGTCCAAATGGAGATGCTGAGGAAGCAGCTGCATATATACAAAAGTGGAGTTTAGAAGGTCTGAGCTGATGATAAAAATTTTCAGTGTGGTATTTAAAGGTGGGTAACACCAGGCACAGTAGCACGCACCTAAAATCCCAGAAGCTTGGGAGGCTGAGGCAGGAGGATTCCAAGTTCAAGGCCAGCCTCAGCAACGAACTGAGGCCCTAAGCAACTTAGTGAGATCCTTTCTTAAAATTAAAAATTATAAAAGGTCTGAGAATGTAGCTCAGTGGTAAAGAATCTCTGGGTTCAAACCCTAGTAATCCTTCCCACCAAAAAATAAAAAATAAAAAAGGTGTATGACTATAGATCACCAAGGCAGTGAGTATATGTAAGAGAAAAAACAAGGATGGAAATTTAATAATACTAATGTCTAACTTGTAAGGTAAATAAATTGGGTTTACAGCTGTGCATGGCACATGGTATATTCAGATGAACACTATATTATCAGGATGGCCCAGAGACTGTACAATATGTAATGAATTGTTATTTTTGTTGATGTGCCACAGTAATAATCTTATAACCCAATTTTCAGTCTTTACAAAGAGGGTCATGAAGAATCTAGTCAATCTGCCAATCACCATGAGGAAGACATGCCTAGCTATATTGTACCAGTGCATAAATCAAAACCCAAGGAATTAATAACTCATTTATTGAGATTATATACATTAAGTAAAGAACAAGACTAGCTTGAAGCCAACCATGCCTTACTCTGAGGCAGAACACCATAATTCTGTCTTGATAGTTACTTCCAATATAGAGTAAGTAGTTTTTCTTGGGCAACTGTCATTCTTCGAATCTATGGGGAACTGGTTCCAGAAGCTACTATGGTTACCGTAATCTGCAGACTAAAGTCTCTTATATAAAATGACACAGTATTTGCATACAATCTGCATACCTCCTCCTGTAAACATTAAATTCTCTCAAGAATATTTATAATACCTAATACGGTATAAATGTTATGTAAATAGCTGTTATGATGTACTGCTTATGGAATAATAACCCCCAAATCTGCAAATGTTTAGTAAACACACATCTTTTCCTCAAATATTTTCAATCCTCAGTTGAACCCACAGATGTGGAACCCACAGATAAGGAGGCCACATGTGTTTGTCCTTAATGCTTTCAAACAACTCTGCATTTATCTCTACTATGCTGCTTACATTTTCCCCTACATTTATCCTCCTCCTAACCTCACTGGACTAAAATACTCTTAAGAACAGAGACTGTATCTTCTGACCATGCCCATCACTACACAGATGCAGAGAAATGCTTACTGAATACATAAATGATAACACTGTCTACTCCTACTTTAACCATAAAAGAGCACCTAAATAGTAATACTAAGTAGCACAACAAATAATCCAGAGGGCTCCCTCCCAATCCCCTGATGGGATTGAACTGAAGGGATTGAATTTTAAAAATTTCTTATGTTTGATCTAAATCCATTTACATGTTGAGTTAAGGAAATAACATTTCATTGAGAATAATTCTAAGTCATTATTGCACAGCCCAAGAGTACCTGAACTTCTCCATGCCTCCTCTTTTCAAAAGCCAGTCTTTCTTTCTCTGCCTTCTGTTCCCACTGCAGTTTTTCCAGTTGTTGAGTCATTATAGCTACTTTTTTTCTTACTTGTTCCTTAAGTTCTTTATAACGATCCAGCTGTATAAACAGCATTGAAACATTCTAACTCACTTAAAGAAGCATGAGAAAATTCTTTGTATGACATCCTGTGCTAGCAGGCAACTAATCTATCAGAAACAGTTTTATATAAATTAGATCATAATTCTCCGGGTAAAATAAGTGAACATAATATAAAAGCCCCCTTATTTAAAACTCTTTAGATAGAATAACCAAATAGTCAAAACAAACTCTAAAATAAGGTCTCTGTCAGAAAATCTTGAAAGGGGATCTAGAGAAAATGATACATCTTTTATACTGGTATAGTCACAATTATTGTGTATGTATACTGTGATGTCAGATTATCATAAAAATTAATGAAAGAGATAAATGCTAAGAATTTGATTGAAAGAATGTTGGAAAACTTCATTACGTACTTTTGGATATTTGGCACTGATTTATTATCATTAAATCTTGTATATTGTACTGTTAGATATTAATTCATCACTTAACATTTTAAATCACCTTAAGTAATGTTTCCCAACTATGAGTTAAATCTCTTCAAAGCCATATATATCATATGACAGAAAATAGTTATACCTTAAAAATAACTGATTTACCTAACTTTTATTACAAAATTATACCAGGTAACCTTGTTTTCTAGTACTTCAATAAACTCATAACACCATCTAATCACATCAAGGGAAAAAAGTTTAGTCTAAAGATCAAATTTAGATTCCATATACAGATGAAAATTTAAATTCCCATAATTTACATTCCAAGGATAATCTCTTAAAATATCAGAGATCATCCTTTAATTTCTTCTAATTAAAAGAAGAAACAAGAGGAAAAGATCTCCTCTATGTGGACTTTTTCACCTGACTAGCTTCCAGTTCAATGTCTCGCCCTTTGTGTAAGATCTCTTCCTCAATCTGCTTTTCAAAATGTCTCCAAGCACTGTCTACATCAGCCAGTTCTGTCTCTAGGGCTCTTATGTCATCCTCCTGTTTGGAACACTGTCTTTCACTGTCCTTTATTGATTTCTTAGACACATCCAATTTCTTGAGATGGTGACAAGTGTTTTCTTTGGCTTTAATGTACTGAGGCCTCTTCTGATTTAAAAGTGCTTCAAGAGACCTAAAAGGGAAAAAGAAAGCTTGCTTTAAAAAATTAGTGTTTAATATATAAAGGGAAGTTCTTTTGATAAATCACATTCAAAACTAAATTCTAAAAATTAACTTTCAGAGACTTAGGCAGATCAGTGGTTGTCAGATTGGGCCAGGTCAGAAGCACAGGCATTTTTAAAGAGTGGTTAGATGATGCATCTGCCAAAACCTATGGAACTATACAGCACCAAGAATAAACCTTAATGTGAGCAAATTTAAAAAATCACTTAGGAGGCTAAAGGATACTAGATGAAATGTAGAACATGACAAAAGAATCTAACTATATTACAAATACATGAAACAACTTTATTGAAAGAGTAGGAGGAAAAAGTGTGGGTCTAAGTAATTTTGGAGTCTGTAGAAAACTAAAGGGGTACATAAGTACTGTACCTTAGTTATAAAACTGCTTCCCACCAGGGTATGGGTTAGCCTTTCAGATATTGCTGCCCATGGTTACTGCAATTGAATGGTTAAACAAATGGGTGTCTAATGGTGGAAGTCAAGGTTTCTGGCTGCTGAAAAGGGAGGTTATAGGTAGATGTAAGGAAGAATGATCCATGTGGTAACAGATTATAGTTGGGAAGTATCTGTATAAATTCATGTTTATCTTAATAGAGATACATGCTGTTACATGTGCAAGTATTGACAGAAATGTGAATATACACGAGTTTGTATACACACATACATTTCCTAATTCTGTTAGATGAGAAAGCCTAGAAGCAAAGACACCCCAGGAACAATATGCACGTCTAGCATGCACATGTTGGTTCCTAATTGCCTTCTCCAAAGAAAGGGCCAGGACTCCGGAGAAATGACTGGTCTTAGGCCTAGTGCAGGCTCAGACAAGACGGGCAGGCTAATGCAAGTACTGGCTCACAGAAAACAAGCCTGGAGCATATTATACTGTCAGAAAGTAAAGAAGTGCACCCCTAACACCAAAAACAATCACAGTTATGGAGATATATCAAAGGTACACAGGATGGGGCTGGGGTTGTGGCGCAGTGGTAGCGTGCTCACCTAGCCCGCGGGAGGCACTGGGTTCGATCCTCAGCACCACATAAAAATAAAATAAAGCTATGTGTCCACCTACAACTAAAAAATAAATATTTTGAAAAAAAAAAAAAAAAAAAGGTACACAGGAACCAACTCAAAGAGTTCTCAATGGCCACAACTGGATCTAAGCAAAGATAAATAGCATAAAATCAGATTTTAATTCCAGATATAAAACATCCGCAAATCCATATGGTTATAAATAACTGAATAAATATGAGATGAATCTCCTGTATAGAATTCCAAATAAATTATGTAGATGATACTCTGCCCTCAAGCATGGGCCATGCACAGTGATTTTCTTCCAAAGATTACAATAATGTTGAAAGGCAGAAGAGTTGGGAGGGAAGTAACTCCATAGTGGAGAAAGGTGACAAGTACTATCTTGACAGGGGATCGAGGTCAACAGTGATGCCATGTTGATATTATGATACAGCATACATGTCACGTAACATGTAATATGTTGATTTCCTTATATAATGTGAGGAGAATGGCAGTTTACTTCTATGGTCCTCCTCCCTAAAATCTATAATGCCAGTCTAGTTATTAGAAACTATCAGACAAATCCCAATTAAGGAACATTCTTCAAAAATTCTGGACGAATACTCAGAACTGTTAAGCTCATCAAAACTAATGAAGTGTGAGAAACTGTAGAGTCCAGAGGAGCCAAAGGAGACAACTAAATTTAATGTGATATTCTAGGTCAGAAAAAGGACATGAGGCAAACACTAAGAAGACACGACTAGTGGGCTGGGGCTGTAGCTCAGTGGTAGAGCGCTTGCCTAGCACACATGAACCACTGGGTTTGATTCTCAGCACCACATATAAATAATAAATGAATAAAATAAAGATCCATCAACAACTAAAAATAAAAAAATTTAAAAAAACATGACTAGTATCAACTTTAATTAATAATGCATCAAAATTGGCTTACTGACTCTGACAAATGTGGCACACTACTGAAAGGTGTTGATGAAAGAAGCTCCAAGAGGGAGTATGGGAACTTTCTACACTATCTTGATGATTTTTATGTAACTTAAAAGTATTTCAAAGTGAAAAAAAAAAAAACTCTTTAAGAAGTCAACTTTCAAAGTGTCACATAATTTACTTGCTCTATTAATCTACATAAAACTCAACCATTAATACCCATTTTTAAAAACTCACTTCAGGGGGCTGGGATTATGGCGCAGTGGTAGCGTGCTCGCCTAGCGCGCATAAGGCACTGGGTTCGATCCTCAGCACCACATAAAAATAAAATAAAGATATTCTGTCACCAGTAAAAAATAAATATTAAAAAAAAAAAAAAAAAAAAAACAAAACTCACTTCAGTTCTTTTTCTGTTTGTTGTAGTTGTCTGGTTAGCATTCCATGTTCCTTTTTCTTGGCTTTAACTATGTTTTCATGATGAGAAAGAGACTCTTTTATGACACTCAAATCCTTATTCACATGCTCTAACTCAGTGTTCAGAAAATGAATTTTTTTCTCATTATGATAAAGTTGAAAAAGCTGCAGTTGTATCTTGTTAATTTTCAGTTCTTCAAGGAGACTTTGATAACGTTCTGCCTATAAAACAGTATAATTCAATGAAAGTTAAAAAGGAAAATACTTAAGTCGACCTTTCACGAACTCCACTGTCGCATCCACACATGATGTCTAGTGAATTTTCATTTATGTCATTAAGAAATAGTGTTCTTCCTAAAATAGCATTATCTGAAAAGGGTTTCTGTGTCCATCCCTAAACCAGTAAATGATTTTGTGTCCATGCCCTTAGTGGTATGGTGGTGATAACAGTGAAGTAGCACTGCTAACCTGGGTCCTCATCCTATTGTCTTAACGTGTGAGTAAGGCAATCCATCAACTTGTCAAATTCCGTCAGCTTGGCATTAGCTTCCTCATTTGTAAACTAAAAGACGTTATGATTACAGGGCTCCTGGCAAGCAACTTTAAATTAATGATTCCAGGTAAAATTACTGCAAGAAATAATTTTTCTACTGATAAAAACTAATAGGGCTATTACAGGTTTAGTTTTGTTTTGTGGTACTGGGGATTGAACCCAGGATTGAACCCAGGGGCACTCTACCACTGAGCTACATCCTCAGCCAGCCCCTTTTATTTTTTATTTTGAGACGGGGTCTTGCTAAATTGCCCAGGCTGGCCTTAAATTTGTGATCCTTAAGGCAGGAGGATTCCAACTCTGAGGCCAGCTTAGACAACTCAGTGAGATCTTGTCTTAAGACAAAGTTAAAAGAAGGGCTGGGGATGTAGCTCAGTGGTAGAGCACTGGCTTAGTATGCATGAGGCCCTGAGTTCAACTCTTAGTACCGCCACACACACACACACACACACACACACACACAAATGTATCAGGCTTCATTTGTTTTATATCACAAAAGGAATATTCTTGGTACCCCAGGCCCACACCTAGCAACTTTAACAGAAAACTTTTATATCCAGCACTTGTGTAACTGGTTACATTTTCAGGACACCTTACCTCTTCTTTCTCTAATTTTGCATGCTTGCGCTCTGCGGCTACATTTTTTTTCTTATTAAAATTAAATTGTGCATCTTCTTCAGCTTTCTGTAATTTCCTTTTCTTTTCCTCATATTCTCCTATAAGCTCTCCTGAAGTGCTGATTTCCTCAAAAAACTGGGTTCTTTCTTTGGGTTTTTTCATGGAAATAGACTCTACAGTTCCCTATTAAAAATGGTAGAGCACAACATGTAAAATATAATGATGTCTTTTCAAAACAATGAACCAAACCATAGCAGCTACTTACCTGGAAAACTAGACAGTTCCGTGCTTTGACTACTATGCCTATCCTTTCCAACTCTGCTACGTAAGCAGAACGACTCACAGGGTTATCATCAAAATGAAATTCAGAGCATCCCCCTGAAACAGAAGAATAAAGGCTGCTACAAAATATTTTTCTTCCTTAAATGGCCAGTCATGCAATAACATACCTGTTAATGAATGCACAGGCCAAGTGTCTATTATATGCCAAGGAATATTTTATAATGGTAAACCAAATCTGATCTCAAGGACCAAAATCTGATCTCAAGGAGCTTATATGTTAGTCAGGGAGACAAACAAAAATAAGATATGCAAGGAAAATAAAATAAATAGTATGTGACACGGTAGCTAACTATGAAGGAGTAAGATAGCTGGAAAGCAGATGGAAGCTTCTGTATGGAGGAGGCACTTCAATGTTAAATAGGGTAGGCGACAGAATCCTTATTGAGGTGAGAGCTTTGAAGTTAAAGATCCAAAGAAAGCCACGTGCAGTGGCACAGCCCATAGCCCCAGCTCCTTGGGAGGCTAAGGCAGGAGGATCATTTGAGCCCAGGAGCTTGAGGCCACCTGGACAACAACCCAGGCTATTTGTTTTAAAACACTATCTCAAAAACTTAAATAAATAATTAAAAATCCAAAATAAAATGATGAAACTAGCCAATGAACATGTCTAGGTGATAAGTATATTCAGGCATTTCTAAAACCAGCTGTGACTGAATTTAGGGGAGGGCAATAAGACAGAATAAAAATTACAACAATTGAAAACAATAAAATACACATCTATTTACAGAGACTCTATACATACATACAATAAAAATGTATAGAAATGACTCTAAATTTTGCTTATTCAGGGAACACAGGGGATTCACAAACAAATCACAAAATACAAATGAAAACATTTCACTCAAGTTGCTTTTTCGTGATTGAAAATACCATCTATACAAGGCAAAAATATGCAAACAATCAGTTCATCACCAGAACAGATAAAGAACCTGAGGAAGAACTTTCATGACTTCTCATAGGTAGGCTCCCTCCTTCATCGTAACCAAGTATTCAGATACAAAAATGCTGTTTTTCAGGAGAGACCTGAATAAGCAAGCCTATCTGCTTAAGGAAGAGTCTAAGTGGAGAATAAAACAGGTTGTCACATGTGTGCTTCTGAGGAAAAAGAGCCTCTAGCTCTTGCTGCCAGTGGACAGTCACACCCTGCACACAGAATGCAGGCCCTATGACCTGCTCTTAAAAAACCAAATGGCAAAGGTACCTCGAATGATTCTTGCAAATGTCTTCTCTTCTCCACTTTCCTCCACATATACAATTTTTACACTCGCAGAGGAAGAAACTGGTTTTCCAATATGTGCTCCATGAATAAGTTCTTGAATATTTTTAACTCTTAAATTAGCTGTTTTCTCTCCCATTACAAAACTAAGTGCATCCATTACATTAGATTTTCCTGGAAAAGAAAAGACAGAAAGGTATTCAATCTTTGGATAAGAAGCCTTGGCTGGGGCCAAAGAAATCAGGCCTCCCAATGGAAGTGAAACACAGCCCAAACATGTCTGAGTGGTTCTATTACTTCTATAGACTCTACAGTTCCCTATTAAAAATTATAGAGCACAACATGTAAAATATAGTGAATTTGAGGTGCAAAATGCATGTGACTGAGAAGTTCTGGGAAGATCACCTATTTCTTCTAAGCAGCTATGGCAGAGCATTAGGAGGTCTAAGTTTAATGAAATAAACACATGGATCTAACTAAATTCCAGCTCTCTCCCATTATTAGGTACTATATCAGGGCAAATCATTTAATATCTCTGAATTTCAGTAATCCCTGTTTTATAAATATGGAAATGATCACTTAAAGCCTTTGTGTGGTACCAAACCCTCACATAAAAAGAAAAGAAAAAAGAAAAGCTAACTAAACTCTGGATCTTCCTAAAGGTTATGGTATGTTGTATCTTCATGAGTGGAGTGGTAGGGGGCTACAACAACCATATGGCAGGTCTGAGAATGCTACCCTTTGAAAGGCTTGCTTTCAAGGTTGGCTGGCATCTGAGGACTTAGATTTGGACCTGGGGAAAGTTTCTACAATTCCCTGGTAAGTATGGTTTACCATGCCTAAACTGTTTGTCCAAACAATATGACTTATGCTGAATATACACTTTCTTTTTAGGAGTCTGGGATTTTGGTATGCTCTAGGCAGAAGATGTGATCATCTCTCATTTAAAAACCTTGGGCAGGGGCTGGGATCGTGGCTCAGCGGTAGAGCGCTTGCCTCGCATGCGTGAGGCCCTGGGTTCAATCCTCGGCATCACATACAAAGCAATGAAATAAAGACATTGTGTCCATCTATAACTAAAAAAAATTTAAAAAAAATAAAAAATAAAATAAAATAAATAAAAACCTTGGGCATTGAGATTTTAGCAAGGTTCCTTGGTAGGCATCATTTCAACATGTGAACTCGTTGCTAGAGAATTAAGCACTGTGACTTCAACGGGTGAGGACTCTAAGAATCTTGTACCTGGTTTTCTCAGGCTTTCCCTTTTCCTTTTGCTGAGTGTGCTTTGTACCTTTTTGCTATAATAAATAATATTTCTGAGTATAACTATATGCTGAGTACTGTGAGTAGTCCCAGTAAATCATCAAATCTGGAGGTAGTCTTGGGGATTCCCAACCCCAATGGTAAACTTGTCATCCAGCCATGAGGCTACAATTTGCTTCATGAAAATCTCCAAGGTGCAGTGTCAATGCAGCTATCATCTGCTCTAATTATTTGTTACTTTTTCACATTAGGGATCTATAAATCATATCTACAAGCAATTTGAATTTTCAATGCCAAAAGGGAGAAAGTACTATGAATAAAGAAAAAGGAATACTGTCAGCCACTAAAAATATGGTTTAGCTTTAGAGGTTTAGGATCTTCCTAAAAAGAACTAGAAGTGTTTTAAATGCTGCAAATTTATTTAGCTGAGTATCAGTTAATAGGTATGAAACATGTTTTTTGGGGGGCTATTTAACTTATAATCTGCACATGAGAGCTACTAGAAGAAGTACATACAGGACAAAATAACAGTCATTGAATGATTAAGTCTGACAATAACATAGATAAATAAATTTTTTTGTCAACTCTTATTCAAATCTTCCTAAAATAAATACTTCCCCATGCAAATCCAATCATTCAATTAATGTTGTCTCTGACTACTAAAGGTTATAAATTTTGTCAAGACATACAATAAAAAAGGGGCTGAGGCTGGGGCTCAGTAGAGCGCTCACCTAGCACATGTGAGGCACTGGGTTCGATCCTCAGCACATTAAAAAAAATAAAAGATATTCTGTCCATCTACAACTAAAAAATAAATATTTAAAAAAAGACATACAATAAAAAAGACAATTATATATTATAATAAATATCATGGAGAAATATTGACTGATGAAATAAGGGGGCAACTTCAGATAAGAAGCTCAGGAAACATTCAGTGCAGGCCTGCCAGTTAGTGTTAGCTTAACAATCATAACCACCTTCTGCTGAAAAGAATGAATAACAAACCACACCAAGTTCTATAATGGTCGGATTGGGGACCTCTGCTATGAATAATTTAAAAGTAACATCAGGAAAATAATGATTTTAGAGGAATTCTGTTTTAGGCTACCACCACTTGATAAAGATGAACCAAGTATTATACAACACAAAAGTCATGACACAATTCTCTACGTGCCTTTGATTCTAACTCACACTTCTCCCTCATTCCTCTCTAGCATCCCTCTACTAGTGCAAGCCTCCGTTGCTGGACTCCCTGACCTTTGATCTCTTGTCCCCTCAAATTTATTCATTCATCCTACAAATATTTTTCTGAACACCTATTTATCAGGTACTTTACTATAAGGACTAGGGCTAAAAAACAAAATACAGATTTTACTGTTAAACTTTATGGGAAGTTATACTTTTGGACTAGCCTCCTACACCGGGCATCAGCACATAAGACCAAACCAAAATGGAGTCATTCATGCTAAGTGCCACATAATCAAATTGAAAATTTGAGGAAGCATGTAAACCTCCACATGGAATACTTTCTCCTGAAAACAGGAGATTCACAACAATCAATCAGAAAGAGTCCTATCTACCTGAGTTAGGCATAATAAGTTCCCTCTGCTGTAACCCTTACAAGAAAAGTACACTGTCATAACCTGATGTTAGCCAATCCACTTTGTTCCTACCCTACAAAAACCAACATTTTTTCATGCCCAGTGAATAGATAATGGAGAAATTTATAATGTAATAAATTCCAATAAAACAATGAACATAAAGTACAATTGAAGCACTTAGAAGAAATAATGGTTGGAGGCTCTGAGCTGGCTTTTCCAAGAGACAATTCTGTGCTGTTTTAAAGGGTAATTAAAAGATTGGAGAGGCAGGTGTTAAGGTAAGCATTCCATCCGAGGAAAAGAGAATAAAGCGGTCAAACAGCATAAAAGAATGAGAGAGCATGGCACCATTCTAGTAAGAAAGCAAATAATTCAATGTGGGTAGAACTGAGCTTACACGTTTTGGAATGGTAAGAGAGAAAACTGAGAAAGTTATTTTTGTATAAATTATAATATGTTATATTAAAGGAACTGAACTTTATGCTGAAGATTATGAAAGACACTAAAGAATTTTGGGAATAACTTTTCAAATAAGTTTTGTAAAGATTTTTCAGACAATAACCCAACAAAAGTAAGCAAATGACACAAAAATACAATTCAGAAAAAAAAGCCCCTTCAAAATGTGAAAAAATACTCAAAATCACTCACAAAAGAAATGTAAATTAAAACAGTACTGACTTCCAATTCTTATCTACTAGACTGGCAAAAATTTAACTTTCAAAATCTATTCTTTTGGTGAGGCAGGTGGAAACAGGCCCACCTATAGATTACATTTTAAAAGAATACATTTTACAATATGTAAACTCTATCTCAATGAGTTGGTTATTAAAAAATATAACCATTTTATATAAGCATTTTATAATATGTAAACTCTATCTCAATGAGGTGGTTATTAAAAAATATAACCAACCTGCAAGAGTAATTCATGTATTCTCTAGCCCTGCTCACTGAAATGGTCCAGGACCCATGGTATCTATACTCACATAATACCTCTAGCATTCATATATTGTCTTTAAGACCTTTCCTACTAAAAGGAACCAGAGGTCATCAGAGAACTAGATAATTTTAATTCTGAGGCCAGAAACGAAGATGAGCCTGGGAATAAGAACATCATGTCAGAAAGTAAGGAAGTTTTCTAATATTAATGAAGTCATGACCAAAGGACATAGGACATAGAGGGCAGCCTGAAGGAGTGGCCAGTTACTGAAGTTATGACAATCTGAGAATCAAAAAGAATTATTTTGGTGGATTAAAACACACATCATCAGGGCTGGGATTGTGGCTCAGTGGTAGAGCACTTGCCTTGCATGAGTTAGGCATTGGGTTCGATCCTCAGCACCACATAAAAATAAAAATGAAATAAAAATATTGTGTCCATCTACAACTAAAACAATTTTTTTTAATATATATATATTTTTTAGTTGTAGGTGGACACATAGCTTTATTTTATCTTCTGAGGATCGAACCCAGTGCCTCCCGCATGCTAGGTGAGCACGCTACCACTGCGCCATAACCCCAGCCCCTAAAACAATTTTTTTTTAAAACTCACATCAATGAAAATTCATGAATTTGTATCAATACCAACCCCCCGCACCAAAAAGAGAGAGAGAAATCATTTTCACCATTTGAAGCAGTTATTAAAACTCCTTCACTCCGCCTTTTTTGTACTGGGGATTAAACCCAGGGGTGCTTTACCACTGAGGGACATCCCTTGCCCATTTAAATTTTTTTTATTTTGAAACATTAAATTGCATAGGGCTTACTAAGTTATTGATGTGGCCTTGAACTTGGGATCCTCCTGCCTTAGCCTCCTGCCTCGCTGGGATTATAGGCTATGTCCCACACTGTCTATCCTAAAGTGCCTTTCTTTGAAAATATTTATTAAAAGGACGAGACAAGGGCTGAGGATGTAACTCAGTGGCAGAGCATTTGCTTAGCATGTGCCAAGCCCTGAGTTCAATCCCCAGTACTACAAAAACAAAAACAAAAAAGGAAAGAGGCCAGCATTTATCCTGTTTTTTTTTTTCAGTGTAAACTGTACTTTAGGCTGATTGATTTAAAAAATAGTTAACAAAGGAAAGCTCTTTTTACAGAGGAATACTATCCAATCAATGTAGAAAGTATGACAATTAAGAAAACCTAATTTTGCAAATAGTTAACAAAATGTTGATTCAGGCCAAGACTATTATTAAAATCAACAGGCAAATAAATGGTCAGTAGAGAACATCTGTATAATGCCAAAGTAAAACAGGACATCACAGTTAGAAGAGGAAAAACACAATGAAGAGATCAGTCAACACCCTAATCTAGGTGTCAATCCTAGCCTCAATAAGAATACTATCAGAGGGGCTGGGATTGTAGTTCTGTGGTAGAGCGCTTGCCTCGCATGTGTGAGGTCCTGGGTTTGATCCTCAGCACCATATACAAACCAATAAAATAAAGACATTATGTCCATCTACAACTAAAGAAAAAAAATTAAAAAAAAAAAGAATACTATCAGATATTATGTGATACAATGCAACATGAAGTATACATTATCACCTTTGATGAAGTCTAGCCAAAAACATTTAATGTGAATTCATGAACTCTTTAGATGCACTTTCCAGTTTACAGAAATAGAGGAGATAGAGGAGTGAACTAAATGACACTGTAGGGAAGCAATCAACCAAATCTAAACATTTTATGGGAAAACTTTTCCTATCTTTTCAACAAGTCAATATTACAAACAAAAGTACTATGCTAAAAATTAAGAGAGATTTAAGGGACATCACAATAGGGACATCGCAATCAAATGCAGTCTGTGGTTCTGAGTTAGGGTAAAGGTTTTGTTAAAGAATGTTTTAGAGTCAGTTCAGGAAATCTGAATTTGAACTGTGCATCAGATGAAGTGAACATTTACTGAAAAAGCTGAATTTCTTGAGAACAATCAAATTAGAAAACAGTATTTCTGTAAGATCTCATTTTCATTTTTAAAACGCTAACCTACAAAAATCTGCATGGACATTCCGCAAGTAATTAGGGTAGTAATAACTGAATTGTGGAAATGTTTTTACTTTCTTATTCTTGTTTACTTTTTAATGTTTTACAACTATATGTTGCTTTTGTAATGATAAAATATTTTCTTAATAATTCAACAGCCATGGGCTGGGGTTATGGCGCAGTGGTAGTGTGCTCACCTAGCACGCGGGAGGCACTGGGTTCGATCCTCAGCACCACATAAAAATAAAATAAAGCTATTGTGTCCACCTACAACTAAAAAATAAATATTAAAAAAACAATAATAATTCAACAGCCATTACAGCTTATCTAAAATGGGCTTTTAATATTTTTTCCTAGTACTGGGGACTGAACCCAGGGGTGCTCTATCACTGAGCTACATCCCCAGACCTTTTTATTCTGGGACAAGGTCCATCCACTAAGTTGCCTTGAACTTGCAATCCTCCTGTCTCAGCCTTCCAAGTAGCTGGGATTACAGTGTATGTCATAGTGCCTAGCCTAAAATGAGATTTTTAAATGGCATTTTTTCCTGATTAAAAATTATTCAATGTATGAAACTGGGAAAGTATGGCGGGGGGGAACTCACTTGAAATTCAAACTGCCCAGAAAAAACTGATGGGAACGGACACTGAATTCTGTCAAATGCCTTTTCCTCATCTATTAAGAAAATAAAATGGATCTTCTTTCTTGTAGGAACAAATAAAGTTTACTCTGGTAGCACAGCACATGGGATTGAAGTTAGGTAAGATGAGAAGTAGGGAACTCAGATAAAAAGTTACATTAATCCCACGAAGAAATTTTGAGTAGCAATGAGAACAGAATAGAGGATGGGGTTATCAAGAAAGAAGAACTGGAGCTGAGGATGAGCCTCAGTGGTACAGCACTTGCCTAGCATGTATGAAGCCCTAGGTTTGATCTCCAGCCCTCCACCCCAAAAGTAGAACTGGCATGTTTGGTAATGTATTGGCTGTGATAGGGAGAATATATCAAGGATAAAAGGGAATTCAAGATAGCAGTCATGTGAAACCCTAGGAGAAAGTATTCTAAGCCCAAGGACTAGTAAATGTCAAGACTCTGAAAATGGAAATCAGGGACTAGGGCTGTAGCTCAGTGGAGGAGCACTTGCCTAGCATGTGTGAGGCACTGGGTTCGATCCTCAGCACCACATAAAAATAAATAAAATAAAATAAAGGTATTGTGTG
Source organism: Geosciurus inauris (assembly GCA_004024805.1). Taxonomy (NCBI): domain Eukaryota; kingdom Metazoa; phylum Chordata; class Mammalia; order Rodentia; family Sciuridae; genus Geosciurus; species Geosciurus inauris. The sequence continues at coordinate 5,365 of PVHX01005852.1, read as the reverse complement.
TATCTAAAACTAAAATTTAAAAAAAAAAAAAAGAAAATGGAAATCAATCTGGTCTATGCAAGGAAGGCAAAAGAAGTTCTGACCCAGCAGAGTAAGTAGGGAAGTAACTAGGCCTGTGAAGGGAAGTGTAGGGAAAGCGTAGGGAAAGAGAATATTACAGCAGAGAAATACACAGTGACTATATTATTAGGGTTTTGTGATTCATGGTAAGAAATACAGATTTTAGGGCTGGGGTTGTGGCTCAGTGGTAGAGTGTACGAAGCACTGGGTTCAATCCTCAGTACCACATAAAAATAAATAAAAATAAAGGTATTGTGTCCATCTACAACCAAAAACTATTTTTAAAAAAGAACTATTAAAAAAAAAAAAATAAGCCGGGCGCGGTGGCTCACACTTGTAATCCCAGCACTTTGGGAGGCTGAGACAGGAGAATCACGAGTTCAAAACCAGCCTTAGCAACAGCGAGGTGCTAAGCAACTCAGTGAAACCCTGTGTCTACATTTAAAAAAAACACACACACACACAAAATAGGGCTGGGGATGTGGTTCAGTGGTCGAGTGCCCCTGAGTTCAATCCCTAGTACCAAAAAGAAAAAGAAATAAATATTAAGAAATAAAGAAATAAATAAAAGAAATAAATATTTATTAAATATTAATAAATTTTATATTTATTAAAATAAATATAAAGATTTTATTCTAAGCACAAGAGAAAGCCACTGGAGAGATTTAAACTGGGGGGAGGGAGGGGTGCTTTGAATTATAGATTTTTTTAAAATGCTCACTCTAATTGCTGAGGATAGATTATGGAGAGACAAGTATAGAAGCAGAGACCTGTTAGGTTATGGAAATAGTTAACTATGATGGCAATAATCAATGACCAATCTAGCAGCTTTGACTACGTCACAACACTGGAGAATGGCAAGAAGTAATTGGATTCTGGATGTGTTTTAGAGATAGAGAGATAGGATTTATGGATGGCTGGATAAGGGAAGTGGGGTTTACAAGTTAAGAGGAATCCAGAATTGCTCTTAGGCTAGTGGTCTCCAAATTAATGAGTAAATGGTACCCCTTACTGAATTGGTACAGACCAGAAAAGAACAAGTTTGATTTTTGGTGGGGTTGGGAGAGGAAATCAACTACTCTCTCCGGCAGTATTGTTTTAGATTTCTAGGGGGATAGCAAACTAATTGTTGGATATTAATCTGGCACAAAGGAGAATGTACTAAGGCTAAGATAGAACTTTGAAAATCATCAAAAGCATAAGGATGATACATGAAGCTTCAAGACTGATAAAATTACCTGGGGAAAGAAAGAACATGCTCCTGGGGGCACCCTAATGCTTAGATCTGAGGGAGGGGCAGCCAAGAACTGAGGGGCCTGTGAAGCCTGAGATTTTTTTAAAATTAGTGTCAGTAGGATATGTATTCATGCCAATGATAATTATCCAATGCAAAAAAAGTGATAATTCAAAACATAATACTTAGAAAAGTGAAAACTCGAGGAACACATAGGAACAGAGCACACATTCAAAGGTAGTCTTAGACTCACTCACTGGCACTTCCCTACTAAAATCCTTCAAAGGCTAACATTTATTTTTACAGAAAATTAAATATAAACTCCACACTCTGACAAGGACTTACCCAAAGGGATTCCAACTTTCCACCCCATGGCTTCCTTAAATATGCACTACATTCTGGTCAATGAGGACCATTAACGGTTCTACAAATACACATCTACAAATCCCTGGAAAAATATACTTTGAACTGAGCTCAAATGCAATTGTCTCTTGAAAATCTTTCTCCATATATAGCTCTTCCTGCGGATACCTCCTCAAATCAGATTTTTTATTGTCCTTGTTTAAAGTTTCATAAATGTGTATTTGGTCTCTCCATTTCAATAGTGTGTTATTTTCTTACATTTCCTGTACCTTAGAAACAAAAGCTCCTTACTCTGTGTATGTTTTTCTGTTCCTAGCACTATACATATGCAACTATTCGCTAAAACTAACTGAATGGAAAACATGAAAGTTAAAATTAACACTTTTCACCAGGCACAGTGACACTCTTCTGTGACCCAAAAGGCTGAGGCAAGAGGATTACAAATTCAAGACCAGTCTGGGCATCTTAACAAGACTTTGTCTCAAAATAAAAAATAAAAAGGTCTGGGGATTTAGCTCAGTGGTAGAATGCCCCCGAGTTCAATCTCCAGTACTGTAAAATCCAAACTCTAAATGGAGTCACTCTGGCTCAGGCCTGCATGTATCTGCTAACCTTTTTTTTTGTGCTTCTGTGACTAATGCTTTGCTATGCTTATTTCTCATGGATGGGGCTAAACTACAGGCTGCCAGACTCCTTGGCCAGTTAACTAAAGTTTCAGGAACTGAAAAGGGACATAGGAGGTGCCATCACAGTTGAACTGTCAATAACTATAGGCTGAATACCTGCCAAATCCTGTTGTCCTGAGTCATGCAGCTGCCCACCTATAATAACCTTTGAAACCCTCACTTCGGGGTCACTCTCTGAAGGAAAGGAGAGCTGACCCCAATCGATTGGCCTGTGTGCCTATTTCCTCAATGAATTTTGCTGCTTCTGCAGAGTTGTCTGGGCTGCACTTCTTGGGGAAAGGTGCAAGTTGGATCCAACAGTACCACAAAAACAAGCAAACCAGCAAAACTACAACTTTTCCTCTACCCACAAGAAAACAAAATAAAGAGTTCCTAAAACCAAACAAATGGAACCATCACTTTGGAGGTGATAACAATAGGAAATTATTACAAAAGAATGACCAATCAAATTAAAGTATAACAAGTGATCAATCAGCTTAAAACAAACTGAATGTGCCAGTATTTCTGTGAGATTAAAAAGATCCAAGGAGGAGCTGGGATTGTAGCTCAGCGGTAGAGCGCTTGCCTCGCATGCGTGAGGCCCTGGGTTCGATCCTCAGCACCACATACAAAGCAATAAAATAAAGACATTATGTCCATCTACAGCTAAAAAAAAAAAAATTAAAAAAAAAAAAAGAAAATAAAGTGGACCATGGAGAGAAGATGCTAAGAAACCATGAACAATGCTTCCAAGAATTATGGGATAACATGAAAAGACCAAATTTAAGATTTATTGGGATAGATGAAGGTGTGGAGATACAAACCAAAGGAATGCACAATCTCTTCAATGAAATAATATCAGAAAATTTCCCAAATCTAAAGAATGAAACAGAAAATCAAATACAAGAGGCTTACAGGACCCTAAATGTGCAAAATTACAACAGACCCATATCAAGACACATTATATATATATGGTGAAATATATATATAATGAATATATATATATATATAAATGAAAATGCCTAGCATACAGAATAAGGGTAGAATTTTAAAGGCTGCAAGAGAAAAATATCAGATTACATATAGGGGAAAACCAACAAGGCTCTCAGCTGATATCTCAACCCAGACCCTCAAACCTAGGAGGTCCTGGAATAACATACGCCAAGCTCTGAAAAAAAATGGATGCCAACCAAGAATCCTATATACAGCAAAATTAAGCTTCAGATTTGAAGATGAAATAAAAACCTTTCATGGTAACAAAAGAATTCACAACCAGAAAGCCTGCACTTCAGAATATTCTCAACAAAATATTCCATGAAGATAAAATGAAAAAAAAAAAGTGAAAACCAGTGAAGGGAGGAACTACACTAAAGAAACAGTCTATCAAAGGAAAAACTAATTCAAATTAAAAACTAGAAATAAACCAAAATGACTGGGAACACAAATCATATCTCAATAATAACCTCGAATGTTAATGGCCTAAACTCATCAATCAAAGACACAGACTGGCAGACTGGATTAAAAAACAAGCCCCCAACTATATGCTGTCTCCAAAGACATCCACAGACTGAAGGTGAAAGGATGGAAAAAAAACATCACTCACATGGACTGCATAAAGAAGCAGGAGTTTCTATCATATCAGATGAAGTGGACTTCAAGCCAAAGTTAATTAGAAGGGACAAAGAAGGACATTTCATGCTGCTTAAGGGAATTATACATCAACAAGACATAACAATCGTAAAATATTTATACCCCAAACAATGTAGCATCTATGTACATCAAACAAACCTTTCTCAACTTCAAGAATCAAATAGACCACAACACAATAATACTGGGTGACTTTAACACACCTATTTCACTACTGCATTGATCTTCCAAACAAAAACTAAACAAAGAAATTCTATAACTAAATAATATAATCAATAATTTAGAGTTTATAGACATAGAATATTTTATCCATCAATGACTGAATAAACTTTCTTTTCAGCAGTACACAGATCCTTCTCTAATAGATCATGTTACATAACTTATCACATGTGTTGGCATACAATTGTAATATTACCTTAACATATTTTTAGCATCTGTAGGGTTATTTTCATAGCTCCCTTTCCATTGATACTAATTTTTGTTCTTGCTTTTTTCTTGATTAGACTTACTTGATTTTCATCAAATTTTAGCTGTATCATTTTTTCTCTATTTCATATATTTCTGCTCCTCTTATTTTTTCCTTCCTACTATTTAATTTGAAAATTTATTGTAGCTTCTTTCTGATACAAATGCTTTGTTATAAACATTCATCTGAGTACTGTTTAGTCCCAGAGATCCTGATATTTTAAGCTTTTATTATCACTTAGTTCAAAGCACTTTTACTTTTCTTGTGCTTTCTTCCTTGACCTCAGAGATATTTATAAGTGTGCCATTTAATTTTGAAATAGTTGACATGGGGGTGGGGTTATATATATCTTAAGGTAATTGATTTCTAATGTAATAAATCATGTAGGAATCACAGTCTGCATGATTTCAAACTTTAAAAAAAAGTTTGAATGAAATGTTTATATTCATTGTTTTGGTTATATATGTCAAAACTGACCAAATTGCATACTTCAAATATGTGCATTTTATTGTACAATTTTACCTCAATAAAGCTATGGGGGGAGAAAAGGCTTTGTGGAGATACTTATTCCAAGCATCACATGACTGAAAACTACACAATATAATTATGCAAGCTTCACACAATCAACAGTTAAAAGTGAGCAGTGGCACACACCCATAATCCCAGCTGCTGATGAGAGGGGGCAGCCTCAACAATTTAGCAAGACCCTGTCTCAAAAATAAAATTAAAAGGGCTGGGATGGATATGGTTCAGTGGTAAAGTGCATCTGGGTTCAACTCCTGGTACCAAAAAAAAAAAAAAAGATGAAAACTAACTGGTGATGGGCCTACTGACCTAATCAATGAGTAGAGGTTAGTTAGGGTAAGAGTACATGTGTTTGCAGTAATCATGTTTTCAGTGTCTTTTTTTTTTTTTTTTTTTTTTTTTTTT